>KK118419.1:1463511-1501285 GCA_000611955.2 Stegodyphus mimosarum
ACGTTCTGTACTCTCCCGAATTGGGAGGTTTGTATTTAATAGTGATTGAATAAAAGAAGGATTTCAAATCCCTTCACGTGCAGTTATTATCCAGCCCAGCAGTTACATCAGAACATAGCGTACCTTCCGCTCCCTGTTCCAATTCAGGACTGAAAACTTTAGGTTAAGAACCCTTTACAGAATTTACTATGTTCTCAAAGAGCATGCACAGAACGCTAAGTCCTGACAAACGGAGTAAAAAGAAATGGGTGTCTCCCTTTCTCATTAGCCGATAGACGAAATTTAACACTCCACTTGCATTTTTCTTTTTATGCGTTGAAAGTGCGACTTAAGATATATATTACATTTATAGATAGTGTTTTTTTAGCACACATATTTTGACTAAAAATCGGAATTTTCTCATGTTATATGCAAATATTTTCCATATTTTGATATTATGCCTTAAATTATACCAAAGTGTCAAATCGCAAGTTCTTTTAAAATTATTACTCAAAATTTTAAGCAGCGGTCGAACGGGAAAATTGCTGAACGATAGTGGCTCCTACCTGGGTTCAATTCCAGGCGGACTGGCTATCTGCATGGCGTTTTCATGGTTTTCCCCATTTGTAACAAGTGTACGATCCAGTTTCCCACCGAAATTACTCCACAAAGGCATCCCTCACGCAAATAGTCCTAAAGCGCTTTGTCATACCAACCAAACTAATCAAATAGCCTGTTTTTTAATATATTGTTATAGATAATTTTAAAAATATGATCATAACATGGCAATTGCTGGTCTTAAAAATTGTCAAAATCGTATGATTTAGATTATATGCACCTGATATTAGGATTGAATCATTACGTGGGCTAGTATAAACGCTGAATTCTCCTGACCAGAAAAATCTGGAGGTTGTTTTATTCTTCAGTCGTTTGTCTCACCAGCAGCCGAACGGTGAAGTCTCACAATACTGATTGTTCGGTCCGGGGTTCGAATCTTGACAAGCGGGCTGGTTGCAAACTACGAAGTTTTCCCCATGTGTAACTTGAATGTGAACCAGTTTCCCTTAGAAAATACTCCAGATTAGACAGATACTCCTCGAATTATTATTCATGATCAAATAAACCAAACTCTCTTCTACCTGGGCTTTATTTAATTTGAAGCTAAAAATGCACAGAAAACGAAAAGAAGTCTCTCTGAAAGATACAGTTGAAATTTGAAGAGAATGTGACAATGCAAAATTTATGAAAATTTAATTGTGGAAAAATGCCACATTAAATTCTCGAATTTCTCCGTAGGTATGCTACGAAAGTTTACAAAATTTGGCATTTAGACGCAATTTCAGGCCCTTAAATTAAAGCGTTATTTTTTATTTGAACATCCTTGCTAAAAAAGGAATACTTCAAAAGGCTTTGGGAAATACATTTGGTTTTGGAACGCAAAACGCTTTGGGATAGCGTTAAAATTAATGCTACACAACATAGTAGATTCTCACATTTTATCTGCCTACTGTGAAATGGTGACAATTAGAGAAATTTCAAAAAAGAAATTTTGAAGATTCGAGAATCTCATGACATGATTTGTAAAAAAAAATAATGATGTGTCCTGTAACATCGAAATAACAGTCGCATGTGAACATATTACTATTATTATTTGAACTTTCCGTTACAGGCTCTTTTGGGCTTTATACGATGCAGAAGAGCTAAAAACTGTGAACTCAACACAAATGTCTAATATTTAAAATTAGGATTTACCTCGTTTGAAAATGCAGATTGTCCAGTTAAATATATTTTAAACATTTAATTTTTTGAATTAAAAAGCAAATAAATTTTATATTATTCCATTGTCAATAAAAATACAACTTTTAATAAAAACAATAATGGGGCAATCATTTTGATTGTGATAAAATTTCGTCTGACAGACCTTTCTGTACATCGGAACAACAAAGCAAATAAATTTGTTTATAAACTATGATCTGGAAGTGCTATTTTAATTTAAGCTCCCGGTTATTTAAAACACGCAGTTATCGGAAGCCATTCTTTTCATTCCTTAGTTATAAAATTGCACGTATTGTACAGAAATTTAACTTTCGTGTCATGTTTCCCCTATCGATAAATAACGCAGTTCCATACTCAAAGAACCTATCTTGAACATGAATGCTTTAGAGTGAATAGTTTAATTGATGCCCAGGACAGATGAATTCACGAAAAAAAGAAGGTGATTGCTCTTTAATTGGCATCAAATCATCATTTTCATTTATGGTGGCCCAAAGGGCTGCTCTGCTTTAGTTCAATTTCAAGTGAAATTTGCTAGAATTATGAAGAAATCAGTGTTCTGCGCATTATTGAAAATTTTTCAAACTATCTCTCGAACTGTCTCAATAATTCTGGACATAGGTAACCTGCTACTAATAAATCTATAAACTCATACTGAGATATGAATTGATACAGAGGATGTTTACATATTTTAGAAAGATTCCCGGGTCTTTTAATTAACATTTAAAATGTAAAGAGCAATTTTTAGATGTTAGATCTGATAGTATTTTTCTGGACAATAATGCAATTGTAATTTCGTGGTTTCCTTCATAGGGAGGCTTTTGTAAAATTATATCGTTGTGCCAACATGGAAAACAAATAACATGGAACAAACAACATGGAAAACATGGAACAAACAACATGGAAAACAAATTGTATATCGTTGTGCCAACATGGAAAACAAATATTTCTGAAATTAGTAAATTATTAGAAATAAAATTAATTTATGGAAAATCCGCTTTAAAGAAATTGAATATTTACAGCGAAATATCTCGAGTTTCAAACCAAATTTTGATAACGTTTTCGCTCAGTACGGTAACTGAAATATATCAGTGAAAAATAATATAAATTAAAGAGAAAGAAACAAGGTATATCGCAAATGAACGCGAAGGGCTGATATTTATTCACTGAAGGGTTGTATAAATTTAAATTACGTTATAGTTGTAGAGACATTAGGATATCATTTTTGAAGCAGAAGAATGAAAAATGAGCAACGCCTCCGCCGGGAATCGAACCACGGACCTCTTAGTTACGCGTCGAACGTGCTGACCTTTACATCACGAATGCATGCGAAGAAGGTGGGAGAAATACCTTATATACACACCCTTTTAAAGGGCAACTGGGGATAAGGGGTCCCATTCGCCAAATTCTGGTGGTGGAGAATCATCATCCACCGCCTTGTTTTAGTTCGGGTGCCAGTTGTAGAGGCATTAGGATTTTTTTTTGGACGCAGAAGAATGAAAAATGACCAACGCCTTCGCCGGGAATTGAACCACGGACCTCTCGGTTACGCGTCGAGCGTGCTGACCACTACATCACGAATTCATGCGAAGAAGGTGGGAGAAATACCCTATATAGTATGTTCCATCATATCAGAAACGGAGATTCTAAAAGAGTCTCAATCGAATTTGTTGAAAGTATAAGAATATATGCAAAGAAGTATATCGATATGAGTTGAAAAACCTTTTCAGTGTTGATAAAACCAATCTAATTTCACATCTCTTGTCTTCTCAAAATGTCTAGTTTCTAAAAGCTGAATATCAAATTAATTAATTAAAAAAATATCAAAGTGGAATATTAAAAAAATATCAAAGTGGCTTCACTATTTTATGCTGAATAAATATTGATGAAACAGAAAACGATACCTCTACTCATAAGATGCCACAAAAACCACGATCCTTCCAAAGCGTGTATGATATATAGCGAATGAAAACTTTTAAGATGAGTATGGATATAGCTGCAGTATCCCGGAAGAAAATCGACAAATTTTAATACGATAAAAATACTTTTTTGCATAAAGTTTACTATTATTCCTATTATAATTATTATAAACATAGAAATATTATATTCTTGTGATTTTAAATTTGAACTATTTGAACTTATTCCGAAATATGGATAACATTTAAGCAAACTAAAAATAGGATGATAAAATTGTGTAAAGCAATAGCACAATCACAAAAGTGTGTAAAGCAATATATTCATTTCCTCCCAAATTAAATATATATCCTTTCTGACAACTTTAAGTGGTCACATGGCTTTCAATGTATCAAAACATGCAATAACTGTGCTTTTATAGCATTCTTCTCTTAACTCTTTGAGGGGCGGTATATAAAATCATTTAAATTGCGGTAGAATTCTGCATGAATTGTAACTTAAAGACCCGAAGAACACAAAGTTAAGACTTAAAAAAATCTAGAGCGAAATCCTGAATTTTGAGAACGGGCGTATTGCCAATTGTTAATTTTTCTGTTTTAATTTAATTTTGCATAATTTTAATGTGCTTCTATAGAGATGGGTGCTTGAATATAGTTATGTAAGTCTGAAGACAAAAGCTTTTAAAATTTAGAAATTTTTAATTAAAATTTTTTATTTAAAATTTAAAAAAAATAAAACATACCAGTTTTCAAGTGCACTATTTCGTGTACTGGGTAACAAAATTCTAGAAACGCTTAGTATATTAATAAATATACACAAAGTACACAGATAGAACAAATAAACAGAAATTTTAAACATAATTATTTGAAAAAATGTAATTCAACTACGAAACTCGAACAATTAAAACGAAATTCTAAAAAAAGATATATAAGAAAATAACAGCTATGATTAAAAATATAATATAAAGGAAAATATTTACAAGAAAGACGAAAAGAGTTTTTCCCACCCGAGCAGAATTCAAGAGGTGAAATAGGTTACCATAAACTAAGAAGTTCGTCAAGAGTTGGCGCAGAATGAAAATTGTGCGCCATGGTAAATTCTCGAAATTTTCCGTAGATTTCTCATGAAAAATTAACAATTTTGTCATTTAGGGGTAATTTCAGGCCCCTAAATTAAAACGAATGAAAGAAAATCAAAGGGAATGTAAAATCGGTTGCAATAAACTAAAATGTTTGCCAAGGGTTGCCGCAAATTGAAAAATATACGCCACATTAAATTCTCGAATTTCTCCGTTGGTATGCTACGAAAGTTTACAAAATTTGGCATTTAGACGCAATTTCAGACCCTTAAATTAAAACGTTATTTTTTATTTGAACATCCTTGCTAAAAAAGGAATACTTCAAAAGGCTTTGGGAAATACATTTGGTTTTGGAACGCAAAACGCTTTGGGATAGCGTTAAAATTAATGCTACACAATATAGCAAATTCTCACATTTTATCTGATTACTGTGAAATGGTGACAATTAGAGAAATTTCGAAGATTAGAGAATCTGATGACATGATTTGTAAAAAAATTAATGATGTGTCCTGTAACATCGAAGTAATAGTCGCAGGTGAACACATTACCATTATTATTTGAACTTTGCGTTACAGCCTCTCTTGGGCTTTATACGATGCAGAAGAGCTAAAAACTGTGAACTCAAATGTCAAATATTTAAAATTCGGATTTACCTCCTTTGAAAATGCAGATTGTCCAGTTAAATATATTTTAAACATTTAATTTTTTGAATTAAAAAGCAAATAAATTTTATATTATTCCACTGTCAAGTAAAATACAGCTTTTAATAAAAACAATAATGGGGCAATCATTTTGATTATGATAAAATTTTGTCTGACAGACCTTTCTGTACATCGGAACAACAAAGCAAATAAATTTGTTTATAAACTATGATCTGGAAGTGCTATTTTAATTTAAGCTCCCGGTTATTTAAAACACGCAGTTATCGTAAGCCATTCTTTTCATTCCTTAGCTATAAAATTGCACGCATTTTACAGAAATTTAACTTTCGTGTCACCCCTATCGATAAACAACGCAGTAACATACTCAAAGAACCTATCTTGAACATGAATACCTTAAAGTGACTAGTTTAATTGATGCCCAGGATAGATGAATTCACGAAAAAAAGAAGGTGATAGCTCTTCCATTGGCATCAAAATCATCATTTCCATTCATGATGGCCCAAAGGGCTGCTCTGCTTTAGTTAATTTCGAGTGAAATTTGCTAGAATTTTGAAGAAATCAGTGTTCTGCGTGTTATTGAAAATTTTTCAAACTATCTCTCGAACTCTCTCAATAATTCTGGACATAGGTAACCTGCTACTAATAAATCTATAAACTCATACTGAGATATGAATTCATACAGAGGATGTTTACATGTATTAGAACGATTCCCGGGTCTTTTAATTAACATTTAAAATGTAAAGAGTAGTTTTTTTAGATGTTAGATCTGATAGTATTTTTTTGGACAATAACGCAATTGTAATTTTGTGACTTCCTTCATAGAGAGGCTTTTGTAAAATTTCCAGCGGGTTTGATTTCCATTTCTCTTCTACTTTTCAGCGTAGTGGCGTATCATAAAGCGTAGTGGGTTTGTGCTTAGAAAGAATATTTAAGGCAAAATGGCCCATAGATGAAAATCAGGGACATTGCAGGAATACATTGAAAACGTGTGTATGCAATAACTGTATCAGTCTTCACGTTTTCATTGAATGCAGTGGTATTCTTCGTTTGTGCGTGTTGATGAAGTATCAAGTGTTGCTTTGTCTTGGTGAAATTTCACTCTTTCAAAGTCATGGGATAAAGAAAGGGAAATTGTTCTTCAAATATCGGAAGTAAAAACTCCCTCTTGATAGCACCTTGAACTGATTTTAATACTTTTCCCACTCTTCTTATTTTTAATTTCCTATTGTAAGAGAATCTTACGACAATCATAAACCCTTTACTGAAACTTTCTTTAGCTTGACGGAACTAGATTTGTACATTTGATCTCCTTCTTTTCGGTAATAAATGAACTTAGTTTTGTTGCAGCCATTTAGACAAACATCAAGAGTCACAATGTAGTTTTTAAATGGAACTCTTTTCACCTGAATAAATTTCATGCAAGGTTCTACAAATTGATCTGCCTTGATCTACATGCCTCAACAAAAACTGGTTAACATTGTGCTTTTAAAATTGTAAATCTTGGTTTATTATTTTATTTATTTTTGCTTTAGATGCATTTAAAGAATTTCCAACTGATTGCTGTATCAAAGGATTTCTGGTATTACCAATGATTTAACTTAAGTAGCATTAGAAACATGAACCTTTTCCGGGTTTTCGTTTGAAGTCTTCTTTACATGCACAAGTATTGATTGACGCTTTTCTCCTTTGCGATTGATCATGCTGCTCATTTCAACAAAAGGAATTTTAATCCTACACATTTCACAATGTTTATAAATTACGGAATAGGAATATTTTCCCTTGGAAAGCTCAAAAGCATATCCTTCAATCCAAAGTTTGTTTACATGCAACGTTTTGAAAGAAAAATAAATTTTGAAGTAGCTAATGATATATCTCATTTCAAGTAAAAAGCTGTTGCCAGAAATTTGTATTCAAAAACATCTGCTTTTTCTAAATTCGTTATCGAAATTGTTCTAAGAGTATATAAACCGCCTCTGTATAATTATTGTTTCGGTCATATATTCCATCTGTATACAAGTCGAGATTTTCAGCAACTGTTGTTGAATCTTGAGCTGGTTTTCAAACGTAGAGCAAATCAAAGCTAATCGTCGCAGAAAGAAAAGATATTTGTGACTACTGTAGTGAATTTATTTCACAAATACAAGTATAAAATGATAGTTCAGCTCTACAAATTTTTACGGGCATTCAAAATATTCGATTTGAAGACTACCTACAAAACCCATGTATAAAACTTTTGTTGTTTGCTTATTCCACATGATCCAGCCGCAGGCTAGACTAAGTGCACGATCCCAAGAATCTTAAAAAAAATCATGAACAGGAAGCGGACTGATGGAAAGATCTAACCTATCAAGACCTGCTCAGTTCAATATATGGTGGGAAAAAGCCTGCGCAGAGATGCAGTTGATGCACGTCAGGTAGGTTATTGCCCCTGATCAACTGAGAGAGACCTAATGTGCTCACTTGTGAGCTTGTTAATGGTTGACTGAATGACTCTATCAGCCCTGACGGCAAGGGCACCACCTTAAGTCTGCCTATTATGACAGGGGTGAATCGAAGGGATTTTCCATAGCAGCTGATTTGAGATTTCTATCTTGGAGAAGATCTCAGAGAAGGTCAAAGAGTGATTTGAAATCTACACGTCACAGGTTTCCTTCTTGGCCAAAAGATCTGAAGTTTCATTGCCAAAAAGACCAATGTGAGAAGGGATGTATAAAACATATACCCACGCAACTTTTGGAAACAAGACGAACAACAGTTCAAATTAAAATATTAATTTACAAGACAAAGTGAGTCCACAAGCTTTGACTCAGGTCGCCACACCTGCGCTAACAGTTACAGCTAGCAAATCAGAGATGAAATAAGTAACACAATTGCTCAGAGAAGTAATAGCGAGACGTCAGCCATAGCTGCCACGAGCTCTGTCTTAAGAACTCACTGCTTAACACATGAACTAATTTGAATCCTGGAACGAGCCGACGAAAATAGAAATGAAAATAAAAATAATAATAACATAACTAGTTAATGAACATAAAAATCTCTACTGGTGATAACTTAGCTTGATCAGTTGACTCTATCGCCTCGCCTGATCGCTGCTTTAGTTTCATAAGTCCTGTTAAGGTGGGCGTGAGCGGTTGCAAAAAAAAATGACCGGACATGCTTAAGGAAATGGAAGTTACTTGGAAGTACACCTGTAAAAGGGATAACTATAAGTTCCCAGATTTCTAATTCTTCTCCAAACTGAAAGGCTGTCTGCGTCGATAACGATTTCCCTCCATGAAATAGGTTTCTTCAGTAGTTCTCCAAGCTATTCAAAGACTAAGTAAAACTAGTACCCTATGAGGAACAGCTAGTTTTCCAAGCCCAATGGATTAGAACAGTCACTGGGACGCGAGGGGTTTACATGAAATAAATACAAGCAGAAACTGTCTGAAATTTAAAAAAAAAGAAAGAAAGAAAAAAGAAATTAGAGAGCATAACTTTTAAACTGGCTTCGTAACGTAAATTTTGTGCTATCCCGATGGCCATTATCTGCTCCAAAAGTAACATGGCTGTGATAATAACTGACAGAAATGTAACTATTTGCAATTCTGTTTTCTATTCTAACGATATACTTGGGGAGGACCTTTTGAAATCGATTAAATTATTACATACATAATATAATTTAAGAAATCAAATTAGTAATTAATAAAGAAGCATGTCATTGCGTGATTTTTATTTGAAAATGCAATTATATGACGAAAATTAAGCTACAGTTTTCTGAGAACAAGTAGCATTCAAAGAGCTC
Source organism: Stegodyphus mimosarum (assembly GCA_000611955.2). Taxonomy (NCBI): domain Eukaryota; kingdom Metazoa; phylum Arthropoda; class Arachnida; order Araneae; family Eresidae; genus Stegodyphus; species Stegodyphus mimosarum. The sequence continues at coordinate 1,472,702 of KK118419.1, forward strand.
AAGGGCGCGATCCGCAGTTAAAGTGTCGAAGAGCCGCAGTTTGGCCATGCTTAGTACACAGTCCAGTCAGATCAATGTGACCACCACGTACTTTCCATGTCAGAGTTGCAGAAACGAAGCGATTTATCCGACTTCCAAAAGGGCATGATCATTGGCTTTCGGGCCAAGGGTGGAAGCATTTCCGAAATGGCTGAGTTTGTGAACTGTTCGCGTGCCGCCGTGGTAAAAGTGTACCGTGCATGGCAAAATGGGACTGTCCAAAATCAGCGACGTGGCAAATGTGGTGCACAACGGGCCATAGATGACAGAGGCGAACGACGGTTGCGGAGATGCGTTCGGGCAGATAGACGGGCTACCGTTGAGCAACTGACCACCAAAATGAACCAAGGGGCTACCAAAAGTGTCTCCCAAAGTACTATTCAGCGAACATTGCTGCGTCTGGGCCTCCGAAGCAGACGCCTGGTTCGTGCACCTATGCTGACTGCTGTTCATCGACGGCGAAGGCTAGAATTTGCACGCCAGTACAGCAGCTGGACGTCCACTGAGTGGCGACAGGTTGCGTTTTCGGATGAATCGCGTTTTATGCTCCATCGGACAGATGGACGTTGGCGTATAAGGCGTGAAACCTCTGAAAGGAACCACCCTGCAACCATTGCCGGAACGGTCCAAGCTGGAGGCGGGAGCATTATGGTCTGGGGAATGTTTTCCTGGCATTCTCTAGGTTCACTGATCATTGTGGAAGGCACAATGGATCAATACAAGTACGCATCTGTCCTTGCGGACCATGTTCACCCCTACATGCGCATTGTTTTTCCTCAGGATGATGGCATCTTCCAGCAGGACAATGCGAGGTGCCATACAGCTGCCAGTGTACGTGCGTGGTTCGAAGAGCACCAGGATGAGTTTACCGTCCTCCCCTGGCCAGCAAACTCACCTGACTTAAACCCAATCGAGCATCTGTGGGACCATCTCGATCGAGTTGTTCGCGCCATGGATCCTCAACCGCATAATCTAGCGCAGCTGGCCACGGCATTAGAGTCGGCATGGCTCAACATCCCAGAGAACACCTTCAGGGACCTATGTGACTCTCTTTCTGAACGTCTCGCAGCAGTCCGCTCTGCGAAAGGTGGTTATTCTGGTTTTTGACAGATGGTCACATTAATGTGACTGGACTGTGTATATACGAACCAGTTTTCTCTAAGCTTTTCATAGAAGCCCTTGCATGCTTCGCCGTTATCAAAGAGATAAGCACATAGTTATTATTGGTGGGCGAAATTCGTGAATGGAACTTCACTTAATACATATATTTGTATGAATTAATTGCGTTACACTCACTTTTGAATAGTTTTCGTTAAAGCAATTACATATTATTACCATAGATAATAAAGACAAATATAAAGTCTGATATGAATTTTACAGTCATAAACTTACTATTTCTTCTCTTATTCAGATAAATAAATAAACTGTGTTGGTAAAGGCTGCTAAAAATAGCATTAGCTTCAAAATTTTAGAAGTTCAGAAATGCTCAAATCGGATTTTTTATAAACTTTCGAAATCATAGATATTAATTGTTGAGTTGATAGCTTTACAAAAATAATATGCGGTTGAGATATGTAAACAGATATTAGCATGTTGAGGAAATAGCAAAGATCTATGATAATTATGATATTATTACTGTCCTCGGTAAATTTATATTTCTTCAGAAGTAGAAATATTCTGCGTGTGTTAATAATTAATTAATGAATAAATAATAATTCTGAAAACTTCTGATGAATTATATATGTGAAACGGTTTTAAAGAGCTATAATGAGTTCGTTCATTCCCACAAAGGACTAATTTTCGGTTCCTCTCTAAATGCAGCGAGTATTTTACCTTAAACTTAGAATTAAACAATTATGTATTTCATGATCACACTGATCAACTAAAATTTTGTCACAGGAAGAATGAGATTTCTTTTGGATGTTTCCGGGCATAATTATCTTACATAGGAATCCAGTTTTCATCTACCGACCCCTGAATTTATGTGTCCTTACTTGTGGAAGACATCCGTTAGAACAGAAATTCTTTCTAGAACGGGAAGTTATACTTAAATTAAGATAAAACATTTTATTTCTTTCTGTGAGTTCATTTCACACTATAGAGTTGGGTGTTCTTTGGTAACTTGAACTAGATCTAAAATTCTAAAAGGCAATCCGTAGATTATCACTATCTAAAAGGGGAAAGGGTGTAAAAATAGGTAATTATATTTAATATTATACCTTTTATTAACTCAAATAAAATTTAATAGTGGGCACGAACTACTGGTTCCAGAAGTCACAACTCATGCCTTAATATAAATATAAGTAATGAGCTAAAGCTAATAAAAATCAGTCTAACGGCTTTACAACTGAATAGCGCAAAAGCTGGCTCTGATCTAAGATGGTGCAAACAGCATAGTGGCAAGAATAACTCATCCCCGCAGAATACTAATCGCAAAAGAAGCAGTCGAGCAACCTGGTCTTCAAGCAGGCAAAAAACGCTCCGATTCTACTCTCTTAAACATTTCATCTCAACTCCCTTCTTTCTACATCATCTAAATATTGTCGAGCTAGAAATTTGCATTCCGCCAGGGAAATCGAAATGAGATCAACAAGAAAGAATATTAACATAAATAACTAGTTAGGGAATTTAAATGATAAGAAGAAGTTATCCGAATGGGATGAAAATCGGTAGAAGTGATGTATATGTACAGAAAAACAAATGATTACAGTTTGAAAAAAATTAGCTGATTTATTGAAGTGAGAGCTTCACAAAGTGAAAAAGTCAGTAACGCGTTTGTCCACCCCTGGCCCTTATGCAAGCAGTTTTTCGGCTTGGCATCGATTGATAGAGGTTGCGGATGTCCTCCTAAAGGATATCGTGCCAAATTCTGTCCACCTGGCACGTTAGATCGTCAACATCGCGAGCTGGTTTGAGGGTCCTGCCCATAATGCTCCAAAAGTGCTCAATAGGAGAGAGATCCGTCGACCTTGCTGGCCAAGGTAATGTTCGGCAAGCACTAAGGCAAACAGTAGAAACATGCGCAGTGTGGGAGAGGGCATTATCTTGATGAAATGTAAGCCCAGGGTGGCGTGACATGAAGGGATATACAACGGGCCTCAGAACTTCGTTGACGTATCGCTGTGCTATAAGGTTGCGACGGATGATAACCAAAGGGGTCCTACTATGAAATGAAATTTCAGCCCAGAGCATCACTCCTGGGTTTCAGCCTGTCTGCCGGAAGACAGTCAGGTTGGTATCACACCGCTGTCCAGGGCGTCTCCAGACTCGCCTTCGCTGGTCATCGAAGCTCAGGTTCAAAGCGGGACTCATCACTGAAGACTATTCTACTCCAATCAGTGACATTCGAGTGCGAATGAGACCGACACCACTGAAAACGGGCTTGACTTTGTACAGAGGTCAATGGAAATCGGCACAAGGGGCGCCGTGACCTCAGCCCTCTTTCTGTGAGCCGTCTATGAATGGTTCTTGCGGTCACTAAAGCACTAGTTGCACGTACAAGCGATAATAATGATGCATCTGGGGCTGTGACTGCCGCTCTGACGATTGTTCGGTCTTCACGTTCTGTCATTTCTCTAGGCCTACCGCTTCCTTCTTGACGCTGTGTTCGGCCATGGTTCACCCATGCTTGCCAACATCGTCTAAAAGTGGCATCGCTCCTGCTCAAATGTCGAGCTATTCGCCGATAAGACCAACCTGCCAGTTGTGCAGATCAGATGCGTTGTAGCGACAACTTTCATTCATTGGCAGCCAAAATGTAAAATTGTGCATTTTCCGTCGAAACCTGTATGCATATCAATAAATTTGTGTATAATTTGCTTTATATCTTCTCGGTGCGTCGTGGTACGTCGTTTTTTTTTTGCCTAAGAGTGTATTTGTCACAGTGTAACTCTTTTACCCCCTCAACATACAAAAAGCAGAAAAAATGGAATGAAATATTTATGGTAATTTGAAAATAATAGGTTTAATAATAGATAATTATTATTTACTGTTTTTTGACTTTTAACAGGAATACATAAAATACATTTGTTCTTTTGGGAATAGGACAATAAACTCAAACACAGCCTTAAGTCTTGAAAGATTGGAGCCAACCACAGAGAAGTTTAGTATTATGAAGAATACGTATGAATCCTGAAAACATATACGCAATATACCTACGTATAAAGCTAAGGTTTATTAAGAACTTTGTTAAGGCAAATGAGCGAAAAGGCCAGAATTGAATAAAATAAGTTTAGTAACTAATTTTCCAATATATATAGAGAGAGTTTTAGACCAATAAAGGTTTTTTGTCGAGAGGGAATTAGGAAATTATGTTTAAAAATATTTCCAAAAATATTTAGAGAATTGATTAAGACATAAAAAAGCCTAGATAATCTTTTCAATTTTAAAGCTCATATTTTAGTCATTTTGACAATGGAATTTTGTACGATAAAGTGAACGTTTTCTTTTAAAAAGTCTTTCATGCTGAGTACTTTTATCAAAGCCCGGAAAATTCCGGTATGCTTATTGGTTTTTGCTATATCATTACGTTGAATAGCTTTAGATTAAATTCAGTTATAAACGATATTTTTCCTCGATGCATACATGCACTTATGATACTTACACAAATAAATATATTGACGGGACAGAAAACGTGGAAAATTTAGAATGAATTTGCTTGGATTTCAACCACTGATTTTCTGTTTCGCCAGTTGGATCGGTTACCACATATACGGATAGATAATAATTTGAAATTCTCCCTCACTTAAAGGAAGAGACTGAGTAGAAGCACGAAATCCAGTCCACTAAATCCGGGTGCAGATTATTGTTGCGTTCAACGTGTTTGTGGATTTGGAGTGATCTCAGGCTATCAGACTATAACAGTGAAGGCAGCTTCATGGCAAAGCCCTAAAATACAACTTCCGACTCGATTCGCTGGCTCTCAAGCTAAACTCTGAACTCAAAACGCTACTACTGACTCAAGATACTACAGATACTCCCCTATTCCGCGTACAGGAAGAGTATATATAGCTTTTGACCTGCCTTCAAGAACATTTTTGGGAAAATCCGCAAGAATTCATTCTTGAATGTTCTCGCTCCGTCTATGGCATATCGTCAATTTTGGTCCCCAAATGAGGAATTTTATGCGAATATGGCAGCCCTGCATTTTCCTGCCATTTTCTGGCAGCCCTAAGCCCACTTTGAGAAGAAGCTATGTTACCGCAGCTTCTCCGCAAAGACTTTCTATGTGGCTATTGGTCTCTCAGAAATGCAGAAATGGGTAAGTTTCTCTCCTTTTGTTTAAGTTCCTTTTGAATGTTTTGTCAGATGTTTATATAAATTGTCTTCATTAATTATTGGTGTTTTTTCATCTTATAATTATTTTGTAAGTTACGCCTTAAGCGTATGAAATTCTTGAATCATCTGCAGTTTCTATTTAAATGCAAACACCAAAATATCATTCCCAAATTTATACATGTAAAATGTAGCCTAAAACCTTCCGTTCACGTTTCGAAAGTTTTGCATAAATTCAAATCGTCACTTCTTCGTCATATTATTTGGAACACACGCAAATGTTTATCTAAGACTGAATTTGAATTAGATTACCTCCATTTAAAAAATTGCTAATTCAACTGTAAATGTTTCCTCGTTTGATCATACATCTTCGTCTCGAAGTGATACCGTTTGTCAACGGCATAAAAATGTGCTCATTTCTAAATTCCTCACGCTCACACCAGTCGGCTAGTCCCACCCATCTAGTTAATCTTCCCACTGTAAACGCTCGCCCCATCGTTAATATCTCCAACAAGAATGTTTTGGAGGATCAGTTAAAAATATTAAAATATAACTTCAACTTTTCAAAGACATCTAAACCTTCAGTTCCTCGAATCATCGCCCCTATTGAGAAAGCTTTTAAATTCTCCAAAATTTCAGAAACGCGAAAGGATACAATCCTCCACCTAATTACTCATAACGTTAATTTTAACAACAAATCTTTGGGTTTGAATCTTACCAAAAAGGTAAGGGAGACCTTACGTGAAATTCATTCTGATACTAATATTATTATTTCTAAAACTGATAAGGGCGGACAAATCGTTGTTATGGATAAACACACATATATTGCTGGAGTTTCTAAACTGATAAATGAAGGCCCATACTGCTCGATCCTTAAAGATCCTTTAACTTCGGACCTCACAAAAGTTAAAACAACTATTAAATCTTCTCACATACTCCCAACACAGTTGAAGAAATCACTTATTCCACCTATTGCTAACTGTGCTAGGCTTTACGCTCTCCCAAAAGTCCATAAAACTGGGATTCCTTTTCGACCAATTGCTTCCAACATAGGTACAGCATCATATTCTTTGGCGAAATGTTTAGTTTTCAGATTTTCTCCTTTACTTACTAACAAGTTTCACACTGTAAAAAATTCTTCTGAAGTCATCGATAAGCTCAAAGATATTTACCACTCCGTTCCATTATGGCTTCATTTGATGTGAAATCACTGTTTTCTAATGTTCCAGTTGAAGGAGCACTAAAATGTCTTGAAAACAGGCTCCGGGAATCCCATTTCACACATACTGAAATTGATAAGTTGATTTCGCTTACTAAAGTCTCTCTGAGTCAAACCCATTTTGTTTCTCAAAATGAATATTATCGTCAAATTGAAGGAATAGCTATGGGTAATCCCCTTAGTCCTGTACTTGCTGACATTTATATGCACTATTTTGAGGTAAAATTATTTGATATGCTATCTTTTCGTCTCTGTATTCGTTATGTAGATGACACTTTCGCACTTTTCGATGGTAATAAAAAAGATTTATTCGAGATTTTACCTATTATAAATTCAATTGATCCAGCCATCCAATTCACTCTTGAAATTGAATCCAAAAATTCGTTCCCCTTCCTTGATATTCTTATAATCCGCAATGAAATTGATTTCAGCAATATTGTATACCGTAAACCCTTTGCAGTTTGTTTACCACCCCATGCTAAGTCATGCCACCCTGTTAAGCAAAAAATAGCTTCTTTTTACTATTAAGTATTTCGCGCGCTCAACGTTTGTCTCTCAGAATCTTTGTTTACCAATGAACATTATTATTAGAGAGTAGTTGCTATTGACTGAGGATTTTCTCTCGTGATCATTGATAAAGCCGTTAAAAAATTTTCAGATTCCCATCCAAGAGGACATTCCACTGTTAAAAATAATATTAATGACCTTGTCGTGCTTCCATTTTATTATTCTGTTAGTTATATAGTTGCACTGATTCTCCAGAAATCCAGTTTTCAAGTCAGTTTCTTCCCTATCAATAAAATTCACGGTTCGACTCTAAAATATTTCGTTTCTGACTTTAATTTATGCGGAATTTATAGTTTTTCGTGTCAGTGTGGCTTGAGATATATTGGCCAAACAAAAAGAGCGTTAAAGTTTCGTTATCAAGGAACACGAATCTCATGTCCGAAAGGGCGAAATTAACAAGTCTTCAACAGCATATCATAGTTGGAAATTTAATCATAATTTTGACTTGGGATCTGCAAAAATTATCCAAAAAGCTTCTTCCCTTGTTGAATTGGATTTTCTTGAGGCTTTTAATATTCACAAAGATTTAGAAGGTTTAGTGAAAGGTTTTAAGTCCAATCCAGTCCTTCCTAACGCTTTTAAAATTCTGTTAACATAAGTCTTGGTTATTATTTTTGCCGATAGATAGCGTTGCCTCCTCGTGCATGGTACTACCCGAGGATATAAAAAGCCGTTACTGAGGTTGCTTTCCTTTTCTAGATATATCGTTCTCCTGATGAGGAGGGACCTTTAGCTGCCCTCGAAATCGATTGAGTGTTTGAATAAATGTACGCCAAATACAAGGTTGTTTCAGCGATTTTGATGTGCTAACGAATCTAAATATAAAAATAGATTTGACTAAAAGTGGACATTTGCATACATATTTGTATGGAATTTAATTTTAAAGAGGATAACACCATAGAGCAGTTTAAAAGTTCCGATTATATAGTTGATGAAATTGCTCTGTTTTAACTCTGAAATTTATTCACAAACGGAGTTAAAACGTAAAATAAGGGAAAATCTAAGCAAACAAAAATTTAGACATAAAATGATAATAAACACAACTGTACAATTTATTTTCTCTAACTTTTTTAAGTGGATTTCAGTACATCATGTGGAGAAAAACAGAAAATAACTGTGCTAGTAATTTGCTTAATTATTAATTCTATTCTTATTTCATTTCTGGAGAATTATGTGATTTCGTATAAAACATTAAAAGCAGAAGAAATAAATTTATTAACAAACTATGTATTACTCACCATGCATGTTCGTAGAAAGGAATGCTTTTAATGTAATTGCCTTCTCTTTGAACGATGACTAAAATTAACAACCAAGTAATAAATGAATATTAATCCGAAATTTAGCTTTAACCACGAGAACCTTTAGTTTTATTTTTATGAAGACCACTTCGTATAATATTTTATCAAACTTCTTTTTAAATATTTGATGTAATTTATGATATATTTAACAACTATCATTTGCTTTGAATGTTCGTTCAGTGTTATGATATAAAACAGAGACATAACGCTTCAGCAGTTATTGTCCATAGCTTGGAGTTTCGTGGGTATAAATTCCAAATACCATTACTTTCCAGGATGAAAAGACGGAATGATTTCCATAGTCAGGAAATGGAATGTGGCCTTAAATCTCGAAACTTATTTGAATTTCTGTTATAGACGTTATGTATAGACCCTGTCTTTCTCTGGGACTTCGAAAACAAAGTGACGACTTGCAAACTGTTTCTGAGAATTATGGCTGCGTTCCTAACTCGAGAAACAGATTTTTCATTCCTGGCGGGTATTTCCTGCAAAAGTGGTTTTTATTGAAGCACATATTTTGGCAGGTTTACTTTTCTAATTCCATTTGATTTTTTTTCTATATTCATTGAATTTCTGAATATTTTGCATTAAACGCTATTTTTATGATTTTTAATTTCTTTCTACTGTAAGTAAAATGATAGCAAACGCAAGTTTATAGTTAGTTCTACTTTACTGTCATTATATGAAAAGCTGTTGCGAAATAACTTATTTGACATAAGTCAGATTTGTTTACTTATTATTTTAACTTCGTTATTTCATTCATTTATTATTCATTCATTCTTCATTATTTCATTAATTGAGCACCATACAGGTGACAGTAAAGTCACCATACAGGTGACATGAAAATTGGGGGGAGCCTCTCGGGGAGACAGGTCCGAGGGTGTCTTACATCTCGTTTCCTACCACCAACCTCTAGAGAGGGCATTCGCTTCGCCGCATATTTAGAAAGCCCCCATGCAACACAGACACCATACTTCTAGAAACATCCATACCTTCTCTGGGATTCGAACCCGAACCCTTCGGTATCGCAGTAGACTCCACTAAACACTATACCATCTGGGCGGCTTTCATTCATTTACATATATGAAAGTCGTTATATTCACTGTGACAACCATAATCATGTACAGTTAGTTGATACGTTATGTTTCTAAACATGTAAGCTTATGGTGCACTTCTTCTTGTGTACTGCCTCATTGGCTTCAGTTATAGTGGAGGCGATTGTAAAGTTTATATTAATTAACCCGTTTTTTGTGTTGAGTCCTTCTTCTCTTTAACCTTTCCATCTCTTGTATAAGAAATGCAAATGAAGTGCTTTAAATAACGCGCAAAGGTCTAAGTTCAGACAGAGAGAGCTTTAACAACCTAGTCCCAGCGTTCGGCGATTTTGTTTCACGCTCTCTGCTGGTCTCTCTTCCCGCTTCCGCTGTTTGCGATTTTATATTTGTACTAAAGTGAAAAAGTACGTTAGCAGTAAGAACCACGTTCTTAGCCTTTGAAAGCTTTGATTTCATGATATGAAACTGTGGTCTTGGAAAGTCCCAAACAGCAGAAAAACTCCAAATGGAGTTAGCTAAGAAGGGCTAGTCTGAAAACGGGATTTTGCTTTAAATCACTATAAATGTCTGAATCACTTTTCAAATAGTTGCCACCAGATATTATCGCCCGGTAATATATTTAAAAGAAATTAAATAGTAAAAAATCTGCATTAGTTTATGTATGTTTCTCACATTGTGAAAAAAACAACGGTACCTAGCGCTATCAAATTTTGAATAACGTGTCCCTCCACCCGAATATGAGCATATGGAAGCCAGAATTTGGAATTTGTTTTATTGTCTATTTCATGTTTTCAGGAACTTCAAAGAATTTTTGATTAAAAACTCTAAGATTTCAAAGAAAGCAGCGGCAACACTGCAGGATATGAAACATTTTTATCTCCAGCGCGCGAGACTGTCTGACGGAAATTCTAAAGATATGCTATTTTTAAATACTTTCAGCCCAGAGTGGATTTAGCGCAAATGCTCTCAAAATGCGTATATGTCTGTAGCGATTCACATTTATTTTAAATAACCAGTTACATTTAATTTTAAGTTACTTTCCTATAAGCCTTTATTCCCCTAATTGTTAGTGCCAGAATATTTAAATTTGGTAGCGCGCATAAGAAATGCAAATTCTACCAGTGGAAGAATAAGTTAAATATCGACGTTCCGGTAGAGAAAGAGAGAGTCTGGGAAATTCCCTTGCGTGTTTATACGCAACCTTCTGTTTGGCTTTACTGCTGGTTTGACGTAGCTTAAGAGCTAAACGCTATTATCTTGCTGCCACTAGACTCATTTACGTGCTGTAGGCTACAGGATTATATGAGCCCTGTAGTGTAATTGTACTATTTGTGAACATCTTTAATTCTTAAGTTTGATTCTACTGTTTCAGTTACCGCCCAAGTTGAGGCGTAGTATGTTAGAGTCAAGTTGACGCATTGTAAATAAGTTAGAGTTTAATAAAGGGCAGTTTTAACCCTTCCTCAGTGTAATCACTATTTCTCAAGATTCTACACAACAAAAGGACAGTATAACTTTGCATCTGGATCCCGAACTTCTAATTCGAATCCAATGGATTCGGTTAATATCCAGGACAGACAATCATCCCTGCAAGAGACAGAAGTCGTAGACCCGATGGTGACAAGCCCATTAAATGGATTTTGCTTTTTAATACAGACGATGCGAGCAGCTATCAAGCCAGAAGTGATGTTCGACGGTACAAACTCCGTCACTTGATTCCTAGAATCGCTGAAAACGCACTCTCAGTTGTATCTGGTACCCGAAAGGCAAAATGTAGCCATAGCCTCCAGTGCCCTCCGAGAACAGGCGGAGTCTTGGTGGAAAGAGATCGGAAAATACTTACTCGGAGAAGTCGGAAGCCTCACCTACAATTTTGAGAATTTCAAAGCTGCACTTTTGAAGACCTTTCCGATCGTGAAGGATCGTGCGAAGCTGGAAGCCGAACTAATTATTAAAACATAGACGGGATAAAAATCAATCTAGCAAGATTCCTCAGTTTAGTTTAAGTGAATTTAGAGTTTAACCTAACATTAATACATTTAAAACCACGTATTGCAATTTCATTATGATATAGATGATTTGCATTATTCACTCAAAAATGCGAAAAATTTAATAAAATGAAGAATTCACACAACTCTTGAGATATAACTGGTATATCTGAATCTGCTGATGAATTTTACGAGCTTCTTTAATGTTATACGATATATTAGATGGAATCGCCAACTAGGGCGGGGAAGTGAGTTGAACTAGTTCTTTATCCCGAGTAAGGTTTCATGTTAAAATTATGGTGTTAATCTAGCCCACCATACCTTCAGAGATATGAATAATTTTTAGTTTTTTTGAAAAAAAAATGTTCATATAATATAAACCGGCTTATATTTTAAATTACAAAGTCAATAAATAAATCATTGAATATATTTTATGCATATAGATTATGCCTGTGCATCATCGGAGCATAAACTTTGCATATGATAATGATATGCATTGAGTTCTTGGCATTATATACTTTACATAAAGGAGATTTTCTTCGTTTACGTATGAAAATTTAATTCACGTAAATGTCCTGCGTTATTAAGTTTGCACGTATGAGTTTTGGCCACAATATTCATCATGAAACCTAAAAAAGTTGCTAGTATTAATGCCTGGAATTCTACCTCGTGGAGCATCTGGAGTGTCTACGCTTTGGTTACACATAACCGTTTCTTGAAGTTACCAAAGAAAGAGAAACGGTGATGGTAAACTTAGCGAACATGAAGGCTAATATACATCTGCGTTTTGTAGAATGATTCAATCACCCAAAATAACCTGAAGTAGCACTAGCTATAGGCCATATCTGAGCACAAACCTTCACTTTGCTGAAACTACATTACCTTGCAGGACGTATAGGACGACGTTGTAATCATTGTCTTGTACCAAGTATCAGTGACCAGGTCTCTGTCAGTTCTCTTCTATAAAGTGCCTTTTATTACTACCATCATCTTCAAAGGAATAAAACGTGAAGGTTTCTGTAAGAAAACACTTCCGAAGTATATTCAGAAGGTCTAATGGATGCTAGTGGATAGATTATGGATTCTGTATGTTCCGACATTTATAGCTCTGCTTTATTTATCCATTCAGATAAAAGAGCGTCACATCTCTTGATCAGAAAGGAATTAAAATTTGTGTTTCATTAAATTATTCCTAAATTTTCATAGAAATTTTCAAGCGTTGTTGGTAAGCTGATGGTTTAAATTATTGCACTAACAGAATATTGTTGCAGGCAGAGAAAAATCATATTTCAAACTGCGTCGCAAAGATGATCGGTTCAACTAGAACTGACTAGATTATTCTTTGCATAAATTTCTTTTTTGCTTATTGAGTAATCTTTCATTTACATAGGATTACTATATGTATTCGAATTGAGTGTGGTATTCACGGCTGTGGGAAATCAATTACCGTTCCCACAGCGAAAAGCGCAATCAGAATAACGAATCATTTATTTTGACAACGCATTCCTGACATTGAAATAAAGATGAAAGCGTTATTAGGTGAGGATAATATATTTCTGTTTTTCAAAATAGAGTTAAAAATTTTTCGACTGTACAGAGGTTCAGTTGGTTCGATGGCGAAGTTGTCATTTGGTTCATGCAATTTGAAACATACAGAAAAGAAAAATGGTAACTTTTTCCTCATATTTCTATTGATGAAGTGAAACCCAAAGCTGATTTTAACATAGTAAATGGATACAGTTACTCTTTCAACTCGTTCATAAATTCTATTCCACTTATATATTCATTTAGAAATTGTTAGGAAGAAGTATACATTCTTTAACAAGGAATCAAATCTAGAATTTATCATTCACTGTCCAAACACTCATATGTCCTTTCTTCCGTTGGAAACGACATTTTTATGCTAGAACACTAATAAGAGTGGAATTCTTATGTGGTATCCTGTATCCGCAGTGGATGTTCCGCACCCCACAGCAATAAAACGAGATATTAAATTAGTCACTTCATTGAGCTAGGAAGAACAAAAAATGAAATTAATTAGAAATTGTGAACGGCTTTGATAGCGCAACAGAAAAGAGCTCCTTTACAGACTGCAAAGTTTCAAATTGGGCAATCTTGAGAGCAGTATATATTCATCATGTGAACTAAATTGTAATTCCATACCCTAAATCAAAATGGTTGTTCAAAAAATCAAAACCTACGCCAGAAATTGACTTCCAAGTTTATGTGCTTTTTCTGTTTATAGCAGAACTCTAAAAACAACAAGAGTGATGAGTCTCTAAACTGGTTTCCTAACTGATTTCAGGAAATGTGTCGGAATATCCTTCTAGCAATGAAAGGTGACGTGAGGCCTGCTTGTCTTAAGAGTCATTTTTGATTCCTATTTAACAAACAGTATAAACTGTTGTAAAGTTGCTGCCCCGAACTAAAAGACGGTGGACGATAATTCGTTACAACCAGGATATGGCGACTGCGTTCTCTTATCCCAAGTCGCTCTTTAAAAGGGGAAGAATGTAAAGAATTGTTCTCTCTCTCCTTTCCGGATGTCTTCGTGGTGTAACTGGAAGCTCACTGGACATGTATTCGAGAGGTTGAGGTTTCGAGTCCGGCGAGAGCACTGCACATATTTCACACCTGCTGCTTCAAAAAAAAATAAAAAATAAAAAATAAAAAAAAAAAAAAAAAAAAAAACCTACTGACTGTACAAAGTAAAAAGAGGAGAAAGGAAAAGGAGAGAAAAAGAGAGGTTAGAGTAAGAGAACAAATAGTGTGGATGTTTTCCGAATTGCTTTCGTTTGATTTGACAAGAAGCAACTAGACGACATCCTAACGAAAACCAGACTTAAGTGATCTTGATAATTTACGTGAGTAACAGATGTTCCTGGTTCTGAGAGCTACGCAAACATGAGAGATAAAAACTGCCCAACGATGGTTCTTAGTGCCAAACATAAGGCTGCTTTGCGATAGGCTGATCATGTCATTGGAATCTAAAAAGATACTCGATTTGCTCCAAAAAATCATTTAATTTAATTCTGTGATGGCTTTTGTTCTGCTGCCTCATGTAGTATCCAATTTGTTAAACATTAAAGAATTTAAGAACTTCGTAAACCAGAATTCACTGCGATCTTTGAATATAGTTCCTATAAATACTAATTATTTTCGACAAGTTATGGATGATACAGGTTGTTCTTAAATGTTTGCATCGAATGCTATGAAGACGAATAATATTGAAAATTGATCTTGAGGCAGTAGTTTTTTAAAAGTGCAAGAAAAAAGGCCCTACTATTTGTCATTTCTGAAGTCGTTTTTGTCCTGCCGCAGAAGCAGTACCTCTTCAGAGCGTTGCGTTTAAGCCATTGTCGTATGAAGTCTTCAATTAAAAATGAAATATCAACATTTGCAGCTGAGTGGCTCATCAAAGTTTAACAGAAAGCAGGTCAAAACAAATGATTTTCAGTAAAAGCGTCATCTCCACAATACTTAAAATTGTACCATTAAAACATCTCCAGACATAATTTCGAGAAGGCAATAGCAGATTACACGTATGAAGAATTCGCACCTTGCATCTAAAGTTAATCAAGCAAATGCAACCGATGCGAAGCACAATTATTCTACAGTGATGGAATTCCGATGCTTCTTATACCATGTCCTTTTATCGACGCTAGTGTTTACAGAACACTCCTTAAAACGGCTTATCGGTTATCTCAAAGAGAGCCAGGGGCAGACAATTGTCCCTGCATTTAGAATTTACGAGGTGGGTGCTCCAGATCACAATTGCAATCCGCAGGTTTCTGCGTTAGTGTTAGTCTGTGATGTGGCGTCGTTTAAGAGGGAAACATTTTTAACACTCACAAAAGAACACGTCTGTGTTGAAACTATCACTACGTCACTGCGTGCACGAACACTATCAGAGATTTGGCTTAAATCTTAGCAGACATCCTCGGTGATTTCCTATTGGGACCTTACCTGTTACTTCGTGGAAAATCGCATCTCAAAAATCTGTTGCAGTAGATGAGATAAACTCATGAGGAATCTAAGAGACCGTACACTAGTTTTTTATTCGCTGGTCTAAATCGTGTGCCGGCGTTGCTGGACGTAACTTGCAGTGTATACTTTGTTTTTCTCTAAACCAACTGAAACTGTACAGCTCATGATTTTTTTAATTAATTTCTTTTCACTACTGAAAGCTGAACATGGACATTTAACTTAACTCCTTACTGACATTCTGACTAGAATGCGACCCTAGTGTCCAGTAGAATATTATTCGTCTTGATGGGCACATTCATCGGCCTTACTGTGCAGAAATAGTTTACGAAAACCATGTATAGAGTAAGAACATAAATTTCAGATTAACTTACAGGATCTATTACGTGTAAGTTCTAAATAGCTGTTATCTATCAGTAAAGAGCACATTCTGCCTTATACTAATATTGATACACATATTGCCTAAATACCATATACCAATATTGATACACCCATATTGCCATGTAATAATACTGATACACACATTGCCTAAATACCATGTACTAATATTGATGCACATATTGTCATGAACTAATATTGATACACAAATTGTGTAACTACTATGTACTAATATTGACAAAGTATTGACTCGCATTTCGAATAATGAGAGCGTGGAGTTTCATCTGTCTATGTATGTTATTTAAGAACTAAAACTAGGTAATAGTATAAACTTGATTTAATAATTACTTCGGAGAGAGCAGAATGTTATAAAAATTGGGTTTTATTTGCTTTGAGGGGACATACTGGACACACTTTGAGGGGACTTATATACTTCATGCTCTGTCATTAAATCTCGTAACATGAGTTATTTTTTTTAAATTATATTTTGTCATCTAGATCATTTTCGATTTATCTCATTCCTTTTACTTTCTTTTCCCCCTTTGTAAAATGTGGCATTCCTTTTACTCCTGCATAAAATTTGTCCTTAGAATCCATCCCCGAGATTTATTAGTTTCAATCAGCATGTATGGAATAGAGTAGTGTTGTGTTACAGCTATTTTTGAAGTTTAAATTAGAACTTTTTTTCAAAACTTTTACATTTACTAACCCAGTTCTTAAAAAATTGCGTAAATAGGCTTTTTCTGGAGTTACGGTTTTTAAACGATATCATCTGTGATATGCATACGCTCATCAGACAGTTTTTAAAAAGAGGTTGGAAGTTTTAATTTCACATCGAACTTACTTTTGAAAACCAGGGGAATGGTTCAACAGTTGCCTTTGCCACAATTATCATACTGCTGAAATAAAAAAAAAGTATGGTTTCTATTAATCTAATTGAAATACTGCCTCAGAAAGATTTGACTGAAAATATTATCTTTTTAATCAAGTTAAAGAGATATACGGATTCGTCAGCATTTCAGGAAATATGGTGAGACCAGCCTTAGTTTCAATTTGCTTAAAAGGATTTTTTACTTAGGTCATATTTGGGCGGAGATTAACAGATGCTGTGCTCAAAGGAAAGTTTTATTTTAATTTATTCTTATCGTTTTAGTGATTCCATTAATTTAACAATTATTGATTAAAATGTCTCAATTTTTCTGAGAATTTGGTGATGTCTGAAAATATACTTTTAAGAGATTTTATTTCGCTTCATTACACCAGATGATACATTTTCAGAAAATATTTGTTGTAATATTGTAGTATCTGTACGTGAAAATATGGTTAGACGGATTTCATTTTTTAGAAGTGACAGAGTTTACTACGATCTGTTTTTATATTAGTAATTAATACAATAAAGTCCCAGTGGTGCAGTGGCTAGCGCGTTGCACAGTCCGGGGCTTGATCCCCGGGCTGGGCAAGATTGACTCAGCTTTTCCTTCCTTGAGTGGGTCAATAAAATGAGTACCAAGTTAGCTTGGGGACTAATCACCGGAGGTCCTGTGACAAGCTGACCATTTGTCCAGGGAATATGCTCATGCACACTGAGGCGCACGATCAGGAAAGCAGATATCAGGACACTGCAAGCCATGGGTCACTAGGGCTGTTGCGCCACTGAGTTTAGTTTAGTTAATACAATAAACGTATGATGTATCCAAACCTTTATTTAGAATGTTTTAGTTAAAATTGTTTTCATTTTACTAACTGTATTCCAGATCTTCCCTTTTATGTCGAAATATTTTGTGATGTACCAATCACTCATAATTTGAATTCTCTAAATCATATTAAGCCTGTTTCCAATAATTCTAATATATTTTAAAGCAATAAATAGTTTCATTTTCTTTAATGTTTAATACTTCATGACAATCCTTTTCAAACATTTAGGTAAACTTTCAATTTAGGATCGATACTATTAATATGACATTGTGCAGGATGTATTTATTGATTTTTTGAGATATATAAAGGAACTGAAACAATTAAATAGACATAAAAACACTTCAAATTACTTACCCGCTTTATTTATTTACTTATTTGTAGCACACTGTTATTCTACTTTCCTTCCTTGAACAGTGATCGTTGGAGATTTTTACGATGTATTAAAATAATTCTGTGAGAAAAAACATTTTTAAATACATCAGGAACAGTTAATGGACAACTCTCAAAACAAGAGCAACAGCACATTTTAAAATATTTTACACGTTTTAAACTAAGCCACATAAACCATGCATTTTTTAAAAATTCATATAATCCATCAGCGCTGTTTATAATCTTTTATTGGAACAGCCCAAAGATTTTGTTTGACGACGATGAAGGCATAAAAAATGCATTTACAGTTCATGATTTTTGTTATAAATTTAGTTCATGAGAATTATGATTATTGATTAATACAAACATACATATACTGGTGAAAAAATGAACTCAGATATACACAGCATGGCTGCAAATATTTCGGGCCTGTAGCATTATTTAAACAGTGCTACAGTTTCAGTGATAGGATCCATATAAAATTTATAACTATTAAGCAAATTAACTGATTTCGAAGCGCATTTTTTTCAAAAGTTTCGGAAATTAATACACCGTCAGAACAAGATACTATTTTAACGAAGATATAGATTTTTTATATAAATGTGACACTTCTTAAACGTAGTTCATAACAAAAGGAACTGAGGAGTTATAAGGTATTTTCTACCTTCTTTCCGCAAGCGTTCGTGGTGTAACTGGAAGCATACTCGATGCGTATTCGGGAGGTCCAGAGTTCGATTCCAGGCGACGGCACTCCGCATTTTTCGTGTCTCCATATCAGAAAAATCTAATGACTCTCCAAGTGGCGCTCGAACTAAAACGTGGTAGACGAGAATTCTTCACCACCAGGAGTAACCTAATTCGCAGTCGCCCTTTAAAAGGGGCAGAATATAAGGAATTTTCTCCCTTCCTTCAACATGCCATTGTGGTGTAATTGGCAGCCTGCTCGACACGTATTCAAGAGATCCTGGGTTCAAGTCCTGGCGACGGCTTTGCACATTTTTCCCGTCTCCAGCAGCAAAACCTTAAGGACTTTACAACATAGCATAGTTTTTCGTCTTTTAAATAATTTGTAATAATAATAGTTTTTCACTAAAATAAATAAACAATATTGAATTAATTTCGAAGTCAAACATTAAAAATCAGCGTTATATTTGAAAATTTTCACATAACTAGTTTCAATGATTTTACCTAACCATCAGTCTCAGCTGCCAAAGAGAAAATGAACGAGGAAAGATACAGTGATAAGATATGATCAGAATGGCTGGACAGAAGTTACTACTGGGGCTGTTGGGGCTACTTCCATAGCGGCTGAAGTTAAAGATGGATTGGAATTAGAGTCATTAACTGGAACAAAAAGATTTTTTTGAATGCGAAAAGCCTCTAGAAAATCCAATTCACTAATGGAAGATGCTTTTAAATAATTTTGGCTGCAGAAATTCTTTTTCCTAACATATTCCCCATGTTTCTTGACGCACAAGTTTAAGGTTCTCTTAGTTTGACCAATCTAAATTAAACCACAATGGCAAGAAATCCTGTAAATATCCCAGGAATTCATGTCCAGAATGGGATCCTTAAGTATGGAGCTCGGAATTTTATTGATAGAAGAATAAACTGTCCGAAAGCTAAATGTCTGTAAAATACGTGCAATTGTATAGCTAATTGATGGAAAGAAAGGAATGTCAACGGAATTCCTGAATTCTACTGAAAGAAGACTGGGTCTTTTGGTGTGTTGAGATGAGAATTTTTTAACTGCTTAGTTAGTAATATTGGGCGAAAAGCCCCTTTCAATTGCTATTGCTTTTAAATAATTTAGTTCTTGATCAAGAGCCAATCTGGAGGAGAAAACTTGAAGTGCACGGAAAACAAAGGAATAAAATTAAACTTACTTTTATTTAGTCGGATAGCATGATTTGAAGTGTAAATGACATGATTTGATGTCACATACGATGTTCAAATCGAGATGTTTTATGCCACATTAAGCTTTGTTCTTCAAATTTAGTTCCGACATTTGTTTAATCTGATTTCATTTAATTCGACTTCATATTTTGATATATTGCTAAAATTATGTCTTTTCAGCGGCTTCATCATTATATCATGTCATTATGTTCTAAGTTTATGCTTCGGTACATTGCGATAAGGACGTAATTTTAATGCCATTTAAGTGAATGTTGATATTGGCATTAGGGATTCTTGTGAAACTAGGCTGAACAAACACAAATGCAATTTTCATGATGCGGAGCGTCTGCAGAGTTCAGTAAATATTCAGATGCTGTTTTACTGAAAATAACCGAAAGATTTGATGTGAATATGAGTATAAAATAGTTAAACATTATTTTGCAAAATATGAAAAAGGGCAATGTAATGGCAAAAATGTGTCTTTTTTATCTTTTTCTTAGGCCATACTATACACAAATAATATGTATTAAAATATTAAACTCGTTTATTGGTATTTGTGTGATTATATTTTTAACTATAAGAAATAAGCAAAAAATCGCATTTTCATTAAAAATGAAACTTAAAATTTGGATCTAAAAATGTACTGCATTTTGTCAAAAATAAGGATATGCAGTGAAGGGATACAAAATAAGGTATTTTCTCCTTCCTTTCTGCACGTCTTCGCGGTGTAGCGGTAGCACAATCCGCGCGTATTTGATAGGTCCAGGTTTGAATCCTGGCCAGTGATAATGATCTACATCTTACATTTGCACTGTTATTGCAGATGTAATGAATGGATAATATTCAATGATTTGAAATACGTAAATTGTAAAGTATTATTCGGTTTAAGAAGCATTCTTTATAAATTTGACATTTTTTTTTCAATTGTAATTACGTTCTCATTTAATCTCCGAAAATTTCAAAAAATTATATTGCCTTGTTATAAATGTTATATTAAAAAATTAATGGCAAATGAGTTCCATAATAGAAAATTTACTTTATTATATTTCTAATAAAAGAAAACTAAACTTACTTTGGCCTTTTAGTTAAATGGATCGCTTGCCTTTTGTGATATTTTCATTAAAAGAAAGATAAAGTACTTTGGTCTTTTGGTTAAATGGATCGCTTTTCTTTTGTGATAAGGAGTAATGGCAACTGCATTTCGTGAACTTTTTAAAATACCATCTTTCACAAAAATTCTGATGTTAAATCAACGCGAATGCGATGTGAAACATAAATTAAGCCATTAAGAATGGTTTTATTTAAAGAAGCCTAAGACATAAATGTTTGACGAAATGCTTTGCATTCAATATTTCTTTCTCAGAAAAGTAAGTACTGAAATTTCTGCGTCGATTAAATATTTTAGATGAGATTAAAGTGGTTTTACAGGAAAGGTTTCCGACGTTGGCTTTTTCTTGTTATTTAAATGAAGAATGCTTTTAACTATTTTAACATTTTATTCGAGCAACGAGAAAGTCTGAAAGAAAAGGAAAAATCCTTTCAGGAGAGTGGTAAAAAGTGAAGTGATTTAAATTCCCAAGATATTTGCTTCGAAGAATTCTAAAGTATTGGGCGTTGCCATTTTAGTGGCCGTTATTGTAATAACTGTAATTAAAGGGTAATAACATTTAATAAGAAAATAATAATTATATAGAAAGAGTATTCTTATATAATAACTGCCGATTGTGTTTCCAGTATAATAAGGTAAATGAAGGAATTTTTTATAATCTTCTGATCGTGCGTGAGATTAATGGACGTAACTACAAGCAAATAACAAAAAAAAACTTTTTAAGCTACAATAATTTTGTTTAGTGTCATCTCGGTGCAAATCTGAAAGTAGCAATATATATATTAAAAAAAAAATCTGAAAGATTTCAGATTTTAAATTACGTCCAAAGGCGCGTTTTTTTAACGTTTCGTGTGCTATCTTTTTTTTATTAAATATCATGTACGTACTCAAACCATAAAATTCAGTTAAAAATCAATATCGCAAAATCATTTTAAAATGAACATATCTTTAGAATTTCCGTAAGTCTCGTGCGCTGGAGATAAAAATGTTTTTCTTTTTCCGTACAGTGTTGCCATTGCTCGCTTTGAAATCGTTTAGTTTGTTAATCAGAAATTCTTTGAAATGTTACAAAACATAAAATCGATAATAAAGCAAAGTTCAAATTCAAAATTAGGGCTTCCAGATGCCCATATTCGCAGTAGGATTACGTCATTCAAAATTCGATGGCTCTAGGTTTTATCACAATGCGAGAAACATGCATACATTTATGCAGATTTTTCATTTTTTAAAATTTAATGCAGAGCGATAACATTTAGTGGCAACAATTTGAAAAGTGAAACGGGCATTCAGAGTGATTCAACGCAAAATCGCAAAACGAAAGTAATAGTCCTTCGGGACTAAATCCCTTTGGACTAACAATTAGTATAGAGCTACCATAAACGATCTATGAGACTACAAAACATTATATTTCATTTACAAATACATTAAAGGAATCGAAAGATCACTACATTTGCCTCACACGCAACAAATAGACTATTGTGTGTACGTCTGGTCATACTGCAGATATCCGGGCGAAATTCGGATTCTGTTCATACAGTTCTTACGTCTCCATTACGTCTTCTGATATAAGGCCGTATGACTTTTTCCCTTGAAGGAATCGTTTTTTTTTATTTATGTGATTATGGCAAAGCCTCTAGGGCTATCTTCCTGAGGGGAGATGTGTCTTCATAGCGGGGTTGACTCAGGAGAATTCCTGGGAAGTACTGGCTAGGATCTGTACTTAGACAGTCTCAACCACGGGGGTAAAATATCAGGTACTATTGTACCTTATTCTTCACAGGACTAGAACCCGGGTATTGTACCCAGGTTGGGATCAGGCTCGGCAGGGACCGTACTGGTACTGTCTTGTCCGCTCCCTCGGCTCTGTTGGAGCTGTATAAAAACAGACAATGGGGGGGGCGAGGGACATTTGCCTGTTAACCTAAGGTATGCATCAGGCGTCCCCGTCTTCCGTAAAGTGTGTCTTCATAGCGGACTTTCGAAGGGAATCCGGCTCGTAAACGCGTTTATACGTAGGGTAAACCACAAAACACCCATGCATTCCTCCCTTTCGCAGGATTCGAACCTCGGACCGAACTAGCAGTGTTTAGTGACTTTACCTCTCGGCCGTTGGTGGGCCTCTCTTGAAGGAAAGTTAAGGAATGTATTTTCGCATACACTTTATTATTGTTAACACCTCGGTAGAGCTGAGCGATAATGATGCTTCGCAACAATGGATTGCTGCACAGTGTATGATCTGAACTAGATCATTGCTTAAATGTGTGCCATATACTCATAGGCGGACACATTTGTCGTGTATGTGGAAAGATTGGTGAGCTTTCGGCTTTTATCAATATTTCAGTTATTATTTACAATTTAAATGTAATAACAAATAATGTAATAAATTGAAAGCCTAAGAAACATTTACAACGGCTTTGCTTATCCACATACAGTCCTCAGCACATTGAAGGAGTAGGGAATAAACGCACTGAAAATGTAAACACTATTAAATATTCAAATTCTTTTGGAATGCTTATGGTACCTTCTAGGAGAAGAAATTCTAAAGATTTTAATTTAAATTACATTATTGTATTCAAATAATATCTCCAATATTTTTGTTTACGCTAAGTAAATGAAAAATCATCTTCATCACTGGGCTTTCTTGGTGATTTCTGACTTTACTTTTCCTAAAGAAGAAAAAGAAATCCAATGCATTCCCATTTTCGATTTTTTCTCTGTTTAATTTCTCTTACATTAATTTTAATGCAATTTTACTTTGTACTTCTCTGTCATATTAGTTGTAATTTATTTCTCATCTCTGTTTAGGACTTACTGAGAAGAACCTCAGCAAAAGTTTTCCATCTTAAAGCAGAGTGCTAACTTTCGTTAGTCATTAACCATTGCCTATTATATCGGAATCAGAAAGACAAATACTTCAATTTGGCTTACCTTCCTTCTTTCCCCCAGTCTTTACACTGACAAGATAATTTGAGCTACTAGGCGCTTATAGGAATTAGGTCTCGACCTGTTGTTAATTTACACTTTGTTGTAAGCATGTATAAATAATACTGCAAATAGAAGCATCCCAAGTATGCTCTAAAATATGTTCTTAATTCGCATATTTTGTTATAAAAGGTATATTCAAAATAAATTGAAAAATGGACTCCATATGGAGTGAAAACTCGTAGGAAAGCCAACTTTTAAGGAGTAAGTCAACTAATGCCAGCTGGGTATTCTAACAACTTTCTACGTTTCTCTCTACAAAAAAATACAATGACACTTGTATTAAAAATGGTGTAAGTTCTTAGTAGTATGTTTGGTTATTACTGCAAAATCCTTGGTTGGAATCCCCACGAGAGCACAAGTGTTTTCTCACCTATCCAGGCTCGGAAATATTTAAGGGTGCTTCGTTAAATATGTTACTGTTGTAAGAATGGGAATAATTTGTTTATTTTCAAATCATTTATTTGCAGTTAACTAGATAGCATAGCAGCTTTGAAAATTAATAAGTGTTGCCACAAAAGTTTTGTAATTTAGTCTTTTTTGTGAGATCATTTATATGTATTCACGACAGATTTCCACTTCTTTTAGAACATCTGAAAAATACTGAGAAACAAAAGCCTTGGAATTTCAAGGTTAATTTGCCATTTTATTTTGAGTTGAGTTTATAAAATGTTGTTCAATATAAAAATGTTTAGTACTTTCATGCATAATTTTTTTAATTAAAACAAATAATTGGCTTTTTTGGTTTAGAAGATAATCCTCATATAAAATAGTCTGCGAAATTTCAAGTGTGTGCTATTAACAGCGTTTAAAGTATCATGAGCGCAGTTTCTAAAAAATCATTTTCTAATGCAGTTTTTTAAATGCTTATTATTATTAAGTGCATAAAGTACTTATTTTCTGAAAGATAGCTTAATAACATACAATTTCCAACAGCTGGTATAAGCGTACTTAATATATAATACTCTACATTCACTAAAATATTAAATGTCCACTGATAATGATTCGAAATTTGTACACAACTAATAATACAACTAAACTTTTTTAAGTAAAATCTTATTTATAGGCAACTGATTCAGCTAAAGTTCTCTGTAATGCATTAAAGCATATCACATATATAAATTACTTAATATAGCTTCCAAAGGGCAAATTTAACATACTTTAAATATTATGCATACAAATGCGAAGAATCATGTTGAAAATTACGAGTTTTAATGCGCATGTTTTTAAAATACAATTTTCTAATAATAAAGTGTATGGTATATTTATTTTCCAAATGATATGTGAGTAATATATAAATTTTAATAATTTGAACAAGCATTACTAGTATAAAATACCCGAAATATACCACGATGCAATACAACGACAGAAAGTAATAGATATTCAAAGATATATCAGAGCTATATTTGTAAAAATAATTTGTTTGCCTATAATATATAAAGAGATATTGGAGTTTTTGAAAGTTCATTTGCTACGACACTTTGAACATAGTAATTTAAATTTTGAACGCAGTTGAATTTGAACGCATCAGACCATGATGAAGTAATTCAGTTAATTTCACGTCACCTTTACAAACTTCACAACACATATTTCAATCGTTTTAAATAATGCAACCGAATCGAATAGGCTATAACCATTATAACGTTCTAAAGTTTCGTCATTTATTGGGGTAAAAAAGCATCAATATTAAATTTCTTGAACGATGAGCTAACAAGTCAGTTTTGATTTGGAAGAGAGCTATAATAATTTCCATCGAACATGCGTTTCTTGTTGTTTAAGTTTTCCATATTTTTCACAGTCTTCAACAATTATCAGGTGATAAGGGCGCAAAAACCCCAAAGAATAATTGTGAGAATATAACAAAGTTACCTTTGAAAGAAATCACGAGAAATCACTTAAATCACAAAACGATGAAAAAAAATCATTTTCGAGAGAAATCACTTAAATCACAAGATAACAAGATTATGCGTTTATTTTTTCACAGCGTTCAATAATTATCAAGTGATAAGCTCGCAAATGCACCAAACAATAATTTTAATGGTATAATAAAATTATTTTCGAAAGTGATCACTTAAGTCACAAAACGATGAAATAAAATCATCTTCGAAAGAAATCACGAGAAATTACTTAAATCATAAAAATACAAGACCATGCGTTTCTTGTTGTTTATTTTGTCACATTTTTCACAGACCTTCAACAATTATCAAGCGATAAGCTCGCCAAAACACTAAAGAATAATTGTAATAGTATAACAAAATCATCTTCGAAAGAAATCGCTTAAATCCCAAAAGCCTTTCTAAATACGCATGACTGAGTGCAGCTAACTCAGAGCTAGGGTAAGATTTCAACATACAGTTTCGAAAAACCTCTATCGAAAATACGAATTATAAAACGAGTTCACATGTACAAAAAATGTTTTAAAGGAAAGAAGAAAAAAAATTTGACAGCTCCTGACGTCTGCTCTTTGTATGAGATGACGCCTGACCGAGTATTTATATTTGATCAAAGCACAAAGAAAAGCTACTTCAGCCATATAGATGATAATTGTTACAAAAGAAACGAAAACGAATTACCTTTAAAATCAACAAAAATTTTTAATTCGATTTCCGAGGAATTTAAGGTGTTTGAGACCCCCTAATCGTCCCAGCACGTCTTTCAACGAATAACTACACTAGTGAAATAAATTAAGAGAATTTTCATATTTGATCTATGATCTCCAGAACTACTGAACCGATTTTAATAAAATTTGGTGTGAACATAGGTTGATATAATGCAAACAAAATAAACATTCAACAGTTATAATAGACACACATGTTCGTATGTAACACTCATGGGAGTCTGAAGGTCTGAAACCGCACTTGCAGAAGACAAAAAAGAAATGGGCTAATAGGGGGTATGGTCCCCTCTTACAGTCATACAGGCCTCGCAGCGTGATGTCATACTGGAAATAAGGCAGTTAGTCAGTACCTGTGGCAACTGGCAGCAACGCTGTTTTCAGTTCCTGGATGGTTCTCGGAGGGGGTTGCGAGGTTCAATTGCCTTTCCTAGAGCGTCCCAGACATGCTGTATAGGGCGAACATAGGGCTCCAAGACCTCATCCCTATACCTCACACCAGTCACAGAGCCTCTGTCAAAGACGTGGAGAGTTGTGCGGCCATCCAACATGATGCCTGCCCAGACCATTACACCGCCAACGCCTTAATTGTTGATTTCGAGATTTTCGAGGGTAGGTAGCGGGTCTCTGGCTCTCTCCATATGAAAGTACAGCGAGAATCACTGTTAGGCTAAAACGGGATTCGTTGGGGAACAGAACGGTCACCCATTTCTCCGTACTCCAATCACTATGCTGCCTGCACCATGCTAATCGGACTCTCCTGTCGGTAGACGTGAACGGGACGCAAACAGCCGGTCATCTGGCAAAAAAACCCTCTCTCATTCAGTCTTTTGGAAACAGTCACCCTTGTTATACGGGTTCTTCCTGTGTCTGCATAGGTCCTGAGAGAGCTGAGAAGTTGTAGCCTCTCTGTTAGGCCTCGCAAAATGGACAAATAGCGATATTCTCTGGCCGTCGGGGCTCTCGGACTACCTTCCCCAGGCTTTCTCTCGATAGATACAGTATAATGGAATTGTTTCCATAGGCTACACACGTTTCTCTATGTTAAATTAAACTCTCTGCATATCTGGACTTGCGATTGGCCTGCCTCTAGCCTCCCCACAATCCGCAACCTCATACAAGCGCCTGGCTCCAGCCACCACCCCTGTTCTTATTGGTTGGCGTTTATGTCGTCAGGTTGAAGAGATTTTTATTATCGGTTTCGTGTAAGTTAGTTGAACTTATACTTTTTTGGTCTTGGTTATGTTTTGTATAAATGTGAATTTGTGGAATGTAACAGAGTATTTGCTATTAAAGCAAGCTTTTCGCGCGCAAAAATTCCTCGGGGAATTTATTTTGTCACTCTATGACATCACAAGTAGTGTCCAATAAGAGCTTGGGTTGGTGGCTGGGGCCAGGCGCTTGTCAACCTCATTCGGTTATCCAAACTTTGGTGGTTACTCATTTTAACTGTTCCGATGTGAATTTAACCGATTGCTACAAGAACACCAAGAAATTCGCCGAGGTGTGCTAGCAAACGCAATTCGTCAACTACTCAGCAATTTCTACTAGCACCGCCTACACACACGTGAACGTTTACGTATTTGCGTACAAGATTTGCATTTTTATCCATAAGCAGTGGTTTTTCCTTCAGTTCAGTTCTTTTTATGTAATTCGATAAAATATGCAAATCTCTTAATTTATTTCACCAGTGTATGTATAAGAAAAGAAAGTAAATTATTAACGGTAAGTATAAATTGTCATTAATAGGTTTATGAATTATTCTTGCATTAAACAAGACACTTTAGATTTTTTTCCAAGCATTAAACTTGTGTCTCTCTATTCTGAACTAAATATTTAAGCGAAAGTTGGTTCGTTTCAGTATACGTAATAACGCAAATTGAATAAGCTACTTTTACTGCTAATTCTCGTACAAAAAAACTGCAGTCACTCCTCTTCAAAGCGAATTAAGGTCTTGAAAGAATTACCGTTGTCATTAACTCCGGCTGAGGCATAATTTTAAGAATAAACAAAGATACCATTATCTCACTGCTTTCATCCTTCAAAACAAACACACGACCATCACGTCTTTGGCAGACTATGGGTTAGCACAATTAATTAATGTGCTGGTAAGGGAAT
>KK118419.1:1501314-1520687 GCA_000611955.2 Stegodyphus mimosarum
GGAAAGATCACGTGTGAGAGAGAATTTCAAGATGAGAGCAATAAAGGGAAAACTTTCCTAGCAACTCAAGAACCTCTTGAGTTATCAACGAGAGGTTTATTCTGAGAAAAGTCTGTATGAGATCTAAACATTTACTTAAACTGTTATATTTATTCAAATTAATAGTCTTCATCAGAATCGAGATCGCATAAATTGTTTAATTCCTAAGGAACGAATATAACTGGAACGTGATATTCATATCTGATTCTAATTAAGATATTCGAAGCCAAATTTAGCTGGAACATTTCTGTTATTATAAGAAAAGCTTTAGGACATATCAGTTTCATTTGTACAGAGTATTTTATGATTTCTTTAATAAATTTTATGCATAGACGTCGAGAATGGAAATTTTTTACTCTGAGTCATAAACTTAACATGAAGAAGATTAATTTTTTAAAGGAAATAAAAAGAAAATTTAATTTATACGCTCAGGAATAATTCATATTAAATATGACATTCTGAAAAGGTGGGCAATTGTCAAGTAAATCTAGAATTGTAAAGAATTATTATAAAATACATATGCTTCTTCGAAACATTTGAAAAAATGGCATAAAGAATTTTTTCTCAGTATTTCTTCAATGAGAGGCTTTCAGCGAGTGTCGAGTGACTATTCATGTATAAAATGGCCACATCAGAATGGAGAATGCTTATTTTGACTTTTTAAACACATTTAGAAGCTACAGCGACTGAAATTTGCTACTAACATACTTTTCTTTCGTCTTTTTAACCTATTATTAAGCATAATTTTCTTCGCACTTACATCATATACAATTCAAAAGCAAAATTTTAAAAATTTCAAAAGCAGTATTGCAGTGTAAATTTAGAACTCTCTATGTAGCGTTAACTGTTGCCATACATGTTTTCGTTTTTTTTTCAGTCTTTTTTTAGTTTATCATATCAATGTTCAGTTTTATAACTAAAATGGCTTTTTAGAAATATTTTTGTTTGATTTCGAAATTAATGGCTTTTGTGTTTACTTTATTTACAAAATCTCGCTTTCTTGGCGCTTAGGCCCCATAAAATTGGATTCAACAGTAAACGCACAAAATACTTAAAAACAGCATATCTTTAGAATTTCCGATAGACAGTCTCTTGCGCTGAAGATAATGTTATTTCCGTATAGCGATGGCCCTGTTCGCTTTCCAATTGTTGAGGTTGTTCATCAAAAATTCGTTAAAGTAATATAAAATGTGAAATAGGTAACAAAAAAATTCGAAATTCAGAATTCCTAATTCTAGGTACCCCTATTCAGGGGGAGGACTACGTTATTCAAAACTGGATGGCTCTATATATCGTTGTCTTTCACAATGCAAGGAACATACATACATTTATGCAGATTCTTCGTTATTTAATTTCTTTAAAAGTAATACAGGGCTATAATGTTTGGTGGAAACAATTTGAAGCGTGATAGGCCATTTATGGTTATTTAACTCATAACGCCATTTCGGCTGTAAAACCGTAATTTTAGATTTCTTCTGTATGAAATGATTTTCAAATGTCTGATCGAAATTTATATCGAACTACGGCCAATAGATACCATTTTCTATATTCTAAAATAAAAGATGCACCCTCCTATGCAGATATTGCCTTTTTTTCTTGCTGACAAGAAAAGTCTTCCGACATTAAAGTCACAGTATTTCTGAAAAAAGCGTATTTGGTCACACTCATCCAGAAATACATTAAAATAAAAGAATTATAAAATTTAGAATTAAAATTTTAGAATTAAAATAAAAGAAATTCATGCTCTCTTATTTTCTAAGCTAATTAACGATCTTTATGTTTCGAAATTTTAACTCTGAAAGGATAGTACAATTTTGGTAGTAAATCCATTTAAATTCGGAAGTGAATTTTCAAGATTGCAGCTAAGTCTCCCTGTCTATTAACTGCTCGGCACTTTTTTCTTTTTATTGAAATTTTGGCGTTTATCCTCTTGTTCTTTTAAAATGCCTGTTAGCTTCTTGATGAATCTTGTCTCTGTTCGCTCGCAGTCGCTGACTGACAAAATCGTCTTGAAAAACTTCTTCAGTATTTAATTTTGTTTTTGAATTTTTTTATCTTCGTGAAATTTAACAGCTCAAATCATGTATAATTCTTATTTCTTGAAACAATGGTACTGACCATGCGTTTTACAGCAGTATCACATTTATACTATTTAGAACGTTCTTAGATTGAAGGTTTAATCAAAAGTAGAATTGGAAGTGTTACAAATCCTTTTTTGCATCATTGTTCAGCTGGGAATGCCTGTTATGATTAGAACATGCTTAATAATTTTTTCTGTGTATAAATCTTCAAAGCGATTTGATGTAAATTGTGCTACTTCTGCCGGTGATTACTCTGGCAGGATTGTTGAATGTTATTTGTTACAAAATTGTTCTACAGAACAAAAAGCACATACAGATTTTACTGCATACGATTACACAAATTTTGTAAAGCATCTACTGGGGAAATATATGCTGATAACTCTTATTAGTATGTGGAGGTGATTCGGAGAAACCCATATGATGTGTTAGACATTATAATATCTTCTTCCTCATTTTGATGTACAGAAGTCTTGTATTACTATGTCCTCGGTGTTAGCAGAAGCAAAATTGCCTTCAGCACGATCATCTTTACGATTTCTGCTTGAGGGGCTAATGACAAGCAATGATTTATTTTTCTTTGCTTCTGAAGGAAATCTGTGCCTAATTACTCTCGAAATCAGTAGAGTTTTATGTAAAAATAAAATTGCTGCTTTGTCTAATTTTTTGGTTTTACGTTGGCCTATTTCTCTTTCTATTTGAATAACTTCCTTGTCATCTTCATATGTAAAGCATACCTTTTTCCGTAATATATTCAATCATAGGGTAATAAGTTTTCTTACAGAATTCACATATGGAAAATTTCTTACAGTATTCACATACTGATTATTTTCTTCAGCAGCAACCGTTTTCGACGTCACTGCATCATGGGAAGCTGCCTATCGTCATTCCTCCTTGAGGCATCAGCATGGCGAGTTTGGTTTCTTGCGCGATGAACTATTTCATAATTGAGATCTTAGAAGAAAAGTCCCACAACTAGCAATTTTTGGTGTTAATTCACTTTTGCTCATAGTTTTCTCGAAAACTCAACGGTTTGTGAAATTTTGCAATTTAGAACCTGATAAATAATTTCTGCATTTCTTCAAAGCCTCTATAACTGCTAAGACCTTCATTTCACAAAAGAAATATTTTTCTTTTTGTGGAGACATTTTCTTAGTCATATAATGTGCAGTGTGATACTTGCCCAAATTTTGAATACTTGCATTCGTGCTACTTGCTGGAATATATGCAAAACTGGTTCTGTACTCAATATCTCTTCCAATTTAAAATAAATGTCGCTCACTGGTCTGGTTGGAAATAAAATAATTCAAATTTACACAATAAATACCTTAAGGGTTCAGCAAAGCTAAGATTACCCTATATGAATTTCTTAAAATAACCAGTAAATACTAGAAATCTTTCAGTTTCTTATATTTAGGTTCCAGAAACTTGCAGACTGTGATTGTTTTTAACATTATGGGATGATATCGTCGATAATAATAAGATGACGCTGCAAGCTGTGCGAAAGAACATTTTTTTTTCGCTGGATAGAACGCAAACGATTCCGTCATTAAGACGCTAGCACGACTGAAAGGTGTTTGAATGTAAAAGACGCTGATTTGTATTCATCTGTAAATAATCTCATCTATTTCCTTCTATGAAATATATAAATAATATGGGATGGCATTGTCGACAATAATCAGATGACTCTGCAAGCTGTGCGGAAGAACTTTTTTTCCGCTGGAGAGAACGCAGACGATTCCGCCATTAAGATGGTAACACGACAGAAAGATGTTTGAATGTAAAAGACGCTGATTTTGTATTCATCTGTAAATAATCTCATCTATTTCCTTCTATGAATGTAATCACTTTGTAGTTTGTACCAAATATTCATGTTTTCATAAAATTTTCGAGTTTTCGATAAATCTGATTAATTATTGAAAGCCCCCAGACAATCATCTCTGAAGTAAATTTACAGACATCATACTCAAAAATAGTAAGTACTGATCCTATAATATTGTATGGGGTTTTACGTTAATTACCCAGTTACATTATTATTTTCCTATACTTTCACTTCTACTTTCTTCAAAGGAGGCAAATTAGTTAATATGTTTAAGCACATTATTCTTGAGTTCGAGAGGGAGCCCCAGATAATTATCGTTTACCGTCGCTCTATTACATGTCCTTCTTACTGAATTAATTAATAGATTTTGTTTATTTAATAATTCATTTGTATGGAAATGTAATACATTGGTAAGAAAAAAACAATTTTAGAAGTAGACTTTAAGGAGATAAATTCAGTTATTAATTCCTTATGAAACAAATATTTGAGTTAATGATTTCCAAATTATCTTTCGAATTTATCTGGTTAAAATTACTTTTGGCTAAGAAAAGTTGGAAAAGTGACCTTAAGATTTATTCACTTAAGTCAATACGCTTGAGAAAGACCTTTGCTGAATGGACTCTTATTCTTCTTTTATTTTCGGATTTATGCCTTTACTACTTAATTATTAAAACTTTCATTTATATTGCGCTGAATAAAAACTTTTAAATTTAATTTAATTTGATTAACTATTTTTGAACGTACTTTATAATAATTGTTTACTTGCTTAGTGAGGATATAAAAAATATCTTAATATTTTATCTATACCTATATATAAATATGTAAGAAAGATAAAAATTGTAATTTGAACTAGGAATAGCCATTTAATGCTCTATTTGAATATTTCCTCTCTCTGTTCTGATAATAACTACTTTTTCCTGCGCTGTACATTTCGAGACTAAACCATGTCAAATGATTGTCACACAACGCTGGTGACACAAATTGAACTCAAACGAACAATAATAATTTTACAGCAGTATTAAGTGCCCAATTAAATGCATTGAGAACCGAAATTACCTCAATGGGAATGAAGATTTGATCTTGGTCACAATTTACTTGCTTTCTACATTTCCATCTAGATAGACTGCAGCTTGTTAATACATTAATGATTTCTTTCCAGAAGGCTTTTCGCTCGCTAAGCCTTTTTCTCATTGAAGAGGGAAAGGAAATACGGAAAATATGAACTATGACACACAATTATTAGCAAAATTATTCAACTTAGTTGGAATCAATCGGTAACAGATCTTTAAATTCATAATTTTTAATTACACACATCCCCACTTCAATGATATGGGATATTCTTTGCACTAATTTGTGTCAATCTGCACAGTATTACGCCACTCTTTCTCTGCAATTTTTCTGTATTGCGAAATCGTTTTCTTGATTTTCCGAACTTGCGGCTGTATATATACGACTGCAGTTAAGTACGCGTCATTTTTTTCATTTCTTGCTCTTCCCAGGAAAGTCACGTCTCTTCGCTAAGCTTTTATTCTATTAACCAAAATGTAAATTGTTAATATAGAAATTGTGAGGCGTCTTTAACATCCCTAATGTTGCACCAGTTTAAGCAAAAATGTACTTTTGAAGAATTTTTCCTGTTCAGAATAAAAACGATGTTTTAAAGATCAAGCGAGTTGTGATTCCCCCATTCCCTTCCAGTCATATCTACGCAACAGTTTTTCTCAGCCAGACTAAAAATTGACTTGGTTTCATCTTAATTAGTCACATTTCTGCTAAATTTTATCAATGCCACCACAACTGCGAACCTCTAAATTATATTTATATAATTTGCAATGTATATACATGCTCTGTTTAAAAGGAAATTTGTGCTACATTTAATTCCCTTATATTTATCTTGCTTATTGTCTATTCATTCCTCAATACGAATTTAAAGTATTTTATTTTGAAATTTTTTACAAAATTTGCGCAGTTTTGCCTTTTTTGTGGTTTTGGTTTCTACATTTGTTAATTTCTTAGCGAGTTTTCGTTTCCCAAGTTACGAGTTTAAAAAATTTCTAAATTTATATTAATAATCTTTCCTTTTATTAAAAAATTTGGCTTTTATTCTGCATTGTATGTTATTTAACCATTTTCTGATCATGTGAGAGCAAGTCATATCATAAGATTTATTCAAAGTTTTATATCGAAATTAAAATTTTTTAATTTCTAAAAAGTTTTTAATACTTTAAATTTTCTTTAAAATTTTTGCCTTATTTTAATTTAAAGAGTTCCTTCATTTATTTTACAACTCCTCAATGGAATTCAGAAACATGGCTCTGTTGTTTATTCTTTCGGCTGCGCATTGACAATGAATAAAGAGTTTTCCAGTACTTTTAAAATTTAAAAATTTTTGTCAGTTTTGTTTTATTAATTTTTTATATATTAATATTTTTTATATGTATTCCAGTTTGATGTCTCATTTTCATGATTTGAGGATACGTTTTTTACTTTTGCTTTCCTATTAAAGAATTTACTACTTTGGATTTATATTAATTCTATTTATTTTAATTATTTACTATATATGTATATATACTTGCATATGTATAATGATTTAATTAATTTTTTTGTATCATGGTGACTGTGAAGAGAAAGTAACATGATTTTTGTCATAGAATTTCCTAAAACATTAAACAAGTAACATTCACTAACATTTATCAGACTTTTGATGCCTTAATTAAGAGATAGTGAAACATTTTCTTTTTAGAAAAAACTCCCTTGGGCATTTTCTTTCACAAAATGTCTCGTCTCCATCTGCATTGAAAATCTTCTATGCTATTTGATACTTTTTGGAATTCTTTTGGATATGCTTTGACGGTTTCATTAACAACTTCATTGAACAAGAACAAAGTTTCGCTTCTGCCCTTTTGTGCACGTTCTTCCTTGAATTTTCACTTTGTATAGTGAAAATCCTTTCTTAAATCAGTCTTTGTTGGTGGCATATTATGTACCGAATAACGCATATTCTCCCCTTTCCCTTAACGTAATATATCACAGAGTTCCGTTCCGCAAAGCTGTGTATAATGAAATGCAATTTTAGGTTATATATATATGCCACATAATAGGGCCTTGTTGCTCATTTGCTGGCCTTCTGGAAAGTGCTGCTGTCCAAAAAAAATGAAAATTCTTTCATAAACATAATATTTAATTTCATATTAATATTTCTGTATGATCCAAAACATTTTTGCATTTGCATTTGTGCGGTTTCTAATACATTGTTGCGTGCGTAAGGGTTCGTAACAGACTGAATGTACACTGAATAGATAATAGCTTGATAAAATTTATTTTACCAAAAGGAACCTTTCACAGTTCTCGAATTTTCCACAAAAATATTCTTACAGCTTCACAATATCACAGATTACAATCACAAGTTAAACTTTAAACTACTAAGAACGTTAAACACAATGCAATGCAAAGTTCGTTTAAAAGGCGAAGCTCTCAAGGATATCTCAATACTCCGAAGTCGCTCTGGACAAGCAACTACCGAGAAATTGATGCTTTCTAGTATTCTAAGGTTCTACCGGGCCGCCGAGAAAGATCTAGTACTTTCTGACGTAATTTACTTTTGTCTCAATGTAGTCAATGTAGTACTTTTGTCTCAATTGTGTCTCAATGTAGAATTAGCACGTTCCTTAAATATTAAAATAAAACTTAATATGTTTGTAGAGACATTGGGTTATTACGAAGCAGGAGACATGAAAAATGAGCAACGCCTTCGCCGGGAATCGAACCACGGACCTCTCGGTTACGCGTCGAGCATGCAGACCACTACACCACGAAGGCATACGAAGAAGACGGAAGAAATACCTTATATGTTCCCTAAAAGTATGCGCCCAGCGAAATAAATTCATTTTCAAATTTTAAATTATCGATAAGAAGACTATTCATAGGAATTATTATCCATTTATTTATTCTGACGTCTATTTATAGGATATACTTCCGTTTAATAACGGAGTGAACAGAAGTTACGACTTCTTTCAAAAATCTTAATGAATGATATATTCTAACTTACAGAAAAGATATTGCTGTGTAATAGCATAATTTACAATTTTGCTACAATATAATGGATTGTGATCTTGCTACTTTGTATACAATATGTGCGCTTGACTTCAAATTTAAATGATTTATAATTATTTGCGTAAATACAGAAAATCAAGTAACTTAATATCTGAAATAAATATATAAAAATGAGTTACAATTTATGCACAACTTTATAGTTGCTTTATACTTTTATTATGATCACAATTTTAAGCCTTTTAATCTCCATAGATGTGCATTTCGAAGTAATTGATAGCGGTGAAGACAAAATGTAGAAATTATTTAGAAGAGGTTTCACACATTGAACTTATCCAGAGGCTGTTCACACATTTTTTAGACGAGGTATATTGCATTCACAAAACTAAATTACATAAAATTCTTGTGTTTTAAATGTTCTATTTGACATCCCTTATTCTGAACTATCTTTCGACACCGCAATTTCCAGGATAATAATGCCTTTTGAAGTGTCAGAAGAGGTATTCTATCCCATTCCTTCCGAACAGCTTTCCAGAGTCCTGTTAGAGTTTTGGGACAATGTTTGGAAATTGCAGTTTTTAAACGTCCGAAATCACAAAAATCCATAGGTGACACATCGGGAGATTTAGTAGAGATATCAGTGAAGGGTATGGCCTTGAAACCAGTTTTTTGTTCCATTTCTTTTAGCAAATTTACAGTGGATTTTGATGTGTGACTGCTAGCTTTGTCCCGATGGAGTCTCACAGATTGATGGCACTGTGGGTAAAGCGATGGTATTTCATTCAGAAACATTGGCGATAAAATATGTTCCTGATAGTATTTGGAGTTAATCTTGACGTTTTGTTTGCACTCTCTTTATTCTTAACTTGCCATTATAAGGAAAACCAGCAACAATCAGGAATCCCTTAGAAAAACTTTCTTTCGATTCTTTGAACCATGTACTTAAATTTTTTTCTCCCTTTCTTTGATAATAAATGGCTCTTTTTTGTTACAATCATTTCAATACACCCATTGTGACAATTGTTTTCCATTTTTCTTCGGATAAGTGTTTCTGATATAGAATTCTGCAGCGTGTCTTGCGTCGAGCGATTTGCTTCGGAAGAAGACGATGCGCATTGCGTTTTTTCGCTTTCTTAAGATTTAAATCGACGTTTATCATTTTGTTTATAGTAGACATCAAGCATTTTAATGATTTTGCAACTGTCCTTTGACTAAGGGGATTTTCTTTTAACATTAAACAACGTGCCTTTGAAATAGTCGAAGATGTCCGTTTTCTCCTTGGATACTTGTTTGGAATTTTTGTCCCACTCGAGGCTCCAATTTGACGTTTTTTCCTTTCTTGTTGATTATATTACCTATCGAAGCTTTAGATATCACAAAACCATGACTCTCACATCGTTTTTGGATAACGGAGTATGCATATTTCTCTTCGGAAAGAGCGTAAATGTAGCCTTCGAACCACTGATCTGTTAAATTCGCCATTTTGAATAAAAACAAAACTTTCAAGCCACAGACGGTAATTTTGACTTTTAAAAACATAGTACTATTGCAATTACTTCTTTTGCAGCAAACAATTTTTTATTACTGCTTCCCAAAATCGTCTAAAAAATATGCGAACAGCCTCTGTCTGTGCTTTATGATTCGCTGATATCGAAGTTGGACTTAGGGCATTTTTTTTCAAGAAGTGAGATTTTATTGTTCACACCAAGTAGCACTATTTTACTGGTATGCGCTATCTGTATGTAATAACAATTACCTTAGAATGTGGAGCAGGACAGTCATTGAGTGGCTAAAGTTTCAAAACATGCGAAATTGAATTCTTTTCAGACAGCTGTAGAGAGTTTTCTTATGCGTAGGACAGTTTTTTATGGGTAATGTAAATACCGACGAGTATCTTTAACAGTATTCAAAGAAGGCACTGCAGCACTCCGGGCAAGTAATTTAAGGAGTTTTGCCATTACTAAACGATCCGGTAATTAGAATATAATTCCAAAAAAGTTTCTTCGATATTTTGCTGTCTCATATAGCTCCTTTACATTGTAATAGCGTTTGGGTCTATGTTCTTTCTTAACACATTTCTGCATGCTCTTTATTTATAGTTCCTAAATTTTTGAAAAGAAAATCATAATAAAAATTAGAATAGGAACATGCATTATATCGAATACATCCTATGTTTCAAATTTTTTCCGAAGCTCGGTACATGGTTTCTTTGTTATTCTCGATCTTTCAGTTACCCGAAACGGTCATTAACACGTTTCTAAACTACTCCCACAAATCAGTTTCACTTTACTAAAATAAATTGAGATATGTTTTAATAAAATATTTTTATTTTAATAAGACATAATTCTGTAAATTAAATGCCAAAAACATGTTTTCGTTATTTCATTATACTTTTAGAAAATGAAAAATATGCATGTTATTTCAATCAATCTATTGCAATCGCAAAAATTTTAATCAAATTTCGTTTTATGAAAATAGGTTGTGAAAATATTTTCTGAAAACATTATAAGGACTGGCACATTATATTTGACACTCTTCCAGTGAATGTCCCTCTTTTGGAAGAGATTATCTTTTTAATTAGAGATTTCCCCGCTTACTACTCCGGTCAATGCTAAATGCCAGTAGATGGCATGCATCCAAACTGTGCACAGAAATATTTTCAGACTTAGACTTCTCAAAACGTAGTCTTTAAAAATCCATAACTTCACAAGGACACGTCATATGTTCAGCATCATCAATTCACTTCTGCTATAATTCTCTTTTGTTACATATAGACTAGTTTTATATTGGTTTCCCAACACTTGACTCTTGCTACTTCTGCCGACGGCTATGTTTTTTAAAGAAGTTTCATTCTGACGCCTTGAATTTTGATTTTGACATCACTGTCTCAAAAGCTGAAATTCAACGTAAGCAACATCACTGTATTATGTTAATAATGATGATACACATTAATCACAATATTAAGCCACAGTTGTAGAAACACATAAATAGATTAAAAATGGTATATTACTTGTTAATAAAATAACCCAATTAATTTCTAAAAAACTGTAGTATTATGGACACTTTAACATAAATGACGCGTTTGCTAGTCCTGTACATATTACTTACACAAACGACATAAATTACTTATTAATATAATTCCTAAGTTTTACCAAATATAGGAATGATAGAATGGCAATGAAAGAAAGTTTTGGCATGAAATACAAGGCAGTAGCTTTCTTATACTTCCAATAACTTGATTATATTGTTGCGTTCTACTTGTTGGATTTGGAGTAACTGATGATAGCGCTTGATGAAGAATCAAAACACAATTTATTCCCAAATAAGAACTATTACAGAGGATAGTTCCAAAGGCACGTTACCGTCGTCGAAAACCTACGACAAACACGCTGAAACAGTGAGCAACAAACCTTCAGGCTATCAGGTAGATAAAAGAGAAGAGAGCTTCACAGCAAAATACTAAATTAAAGCTCCCAAATCAGTCATTCTTTCTCAAGCTTGTCTTTGAACTCAAGATACTTCTACTACATTACTTTCCCCACGTACAGGCAGGGTATATATAGCTTTAACCTACCTTCAAGAATTTTCCCGATAAAACCGCTAAGAATGCGTTCTAGAATGTTGTCGCTCCGTCTGTGGCATATCACAAATTTTATCACCAAATGGACAATTTTGAGCCAAATCCGGCAACCCTGCCACTTTCTGGCAACCTTAACCATGCTTCGCGGGCAAGCTATCTCACCGCAGCTGGGCTTTTCTCAATAAAATATTAAACAATGAACAACATATTCGGTAACTGAGCAAAGATATTAAAAATTAGATCGGCTTATGAAACTAAGACATAAAGAAATTCAAAGTATTTCTTTATGCTCCAAGAAATATTTTTATGCCCTGAAAAGAGCTTAATTTACATCTCGACTTTGTTTAGTTTGTAGAAACATTAGGTTATTTCGAAGAAGGAAGCATGAAAAATGAGCACGGCCTTCGCCGGGAATCGAACCACGGAGCTCTCAGTTACGCGTCGAGTGTGCTGACCACTACACCACGAAGGCATGCGAAGAAGGCGGGAGAAATACCTTATATACTTCCCCTTTTAAAGGGCGACTGGGGTTTCGGGTACCCAATCGCCAAATTCCGGTGGTGGAGAATCATCACCCAACTCCTGTTTAGTTCTGGCTCCAGTGTAGAGACATTAGGTTATGTTGAAGCAGAAAGCATGAAAAATGAGCAACGCCTTCGCCGGGATTCGAACACGGTCCTCTCAGTTACGCGTCGAGCTTGTTGACCGCTACACCAAGAAGGCGTGCGAAGAAGTCGGGAGAAATGTCTTATAAGTTAATATGAAATTAGCGGATGATTATGTGCTATCCACATCAACTTCTATTATTTATTTATCCAGAAATGCTTACTTTGAATCTATTGCGTAAATGTTCACAGTTACGCAAGTAATGCGACTAGCACAGCAAAGTATATAAAAAGGTGTCTTTGAAATATGTTGAGATTTTTGCTTCAGTTTTATTTCTTGTCTCCAGGAAAAATGAGTGAAACGATAAAGAATGAGAACTGTGGTATGATTATGCTGTACATTATTGTTTTTTTTTTCTGTAATGTGTACCAGCAATCCATCAGCTTGACGTACGAAGCGTGAGGGTTGTCAAATCATATATTTCTCTTCATTTATTTCAGAAAAAAATTAATAAACGAAAAATCTGCATACATAGCGTGCTATATTCATCTCATTTCTCATCATTTAAGCAGTTGTTATATATCACCTCTTCAGACAACCGCATAATATGAACAGAAAACGCCTTAAAATGCTATATTTGAAAAATTTCGCAATTTTATGTAATTATGGTTCTATTCATGAAAACTGAGTCATGTAAATTTTACAAAATAACACGTGATGGACGTGTTACTTTGTAAATTCTTGGCCTCCATATTCACGTGCTTTGTTAGAGTCCGATGATATTTTTACCCAGTTTTCCTTTCCTAGAAATTAATGTCCTGATTGTATTAATGCATATACCGCCTAGAATGGAAAATATTAACATACGAAAAGGAACAAATGTGGCTAAAGTACAGAAAGAAAAAAGATCATTATGAAATTTCATATTCCCTATCAAGTTCTCAGAAACTGCAAAACAAAGTTTATTTAAACGATTATTTCTTCCAGGAATTTCATCTGAAATCCTTTTCATATTCCTGAATTTTCAAATTACACACAATCTTCTTTGCCATCATGAAACCCTATCCTCTGCTGAACACGTTTCAAAAAATACAAATCTTATTTAAAGTATGGGGAGTTTAAGACACATTCTGAAACGTATGAGTCTTCATCTCATGCAATGTAAGACCAAATTGCATTGAATCTAAAGAAAAAAATTCAGTTTCGAAATATGCCCTCTTCTCCATTTTTCACCAAGACAAAAGTTCTGTAAGAACGTCCTAGGAGGAAGATCGAATAGATA
Source organism: Stegodyphus mimosarum (assembly GCA_000611955.2). Taxonomy (NCBI): domain Eukaryota; kingdom Metazoa; phylum Arthropoda; class Arachnida; order Araneae; family Eresidae; genus Stegodyphus; species Stegodyphus mimosarum. The sequence continues at coordinate 1,514,772 of KK118419.1, forward strand.
AAACTGAAGTTTAGGAATCCTATCTTCTAAATTTAGAAATTCGTGTTTTAGGGCACCTATTTATGCAACAAATAATAGGCTTTTATCTCCAGCGGCATCTGTTTTTCTTTTCCTCAAGGGACGCCCGTAGGAGGATGAATCAATACGAAGGAAATCATCAGCGATTTGTTTGAAGTTTGGAGACAGTTTCGAGAAAGAGTGAAACATGTCGAATTGTATTGTCTCAGAAATTCAAAGTACTGCATGTTTGCTGTAATTGAAAAGGCATTCGTTCTAAATGGAATTCTTCAAACTTCTGTAATGTTATTAGACTGTGCCTTTCAAAGCTGATAAACTGAAGATCCATCTTGGCTAAAATAAAAAGTTGCAAATATTTTTAAAATAAAGTTATAAAAGAGAGGGTATAAGCTAGTAAACCTTGTGAAACCGTGTGCAATGACCTCTGACATATTTCGTGAGTATGCCTTATGTTTCGATTTACCTCTCTAATATTTTATACTTTCGTTACTTTCTATTAAGCATATACACTGTTAAAAATTTGGTTCAAAGTTTCACCAAACTATGGTGCTGAAAAAGTTGCAACCAAAAGATGGTAAAACACTGAACCATTATTTGGTGCTTTGGCTGAACCTTTATTTGGTAATAGGTTGAACCACTATTTGGTAATAGGTTGAACCATTATTTGGTAATAGGTTGAACCATTATTTGGCAATAGGTTGAACCATTATTTGGTAATAGGTTGAACCATTATTTGTTAATAGGTTTAACCAAGAATTGGCAGTATGTTAAAGCAAGAATGGGGAATGTTGAACCATAAATTAGAAATGCGTTAAATGGGCTATATTACAATATGGATTGAGAATACCTTAAACCCTTAATTATAATTATGTTTACCGTTAACTGTAAATTATAGGAAGTTATTTGAGAGTTCAGTCATAAAATTTTCTATTATCCATTTTTCTGGTATTTTTTTATTCAATTACTGCTATGGCACCCTTCTCCTGGTACTTTTTTTAATTCATTACTGCTGTGGCTAAGATATTTAGAAATTTCTTATGCAAATCAGCATATCTATAGCAATAATTATTGAAAATTTGGCTAGAACAGCAGATTTACTTGCATAAGATTGATTCAGTTTTGAGAGAATGAAAGTATAAAATATATATCATTAAAATACACATTTGCAATATATTAGCATGTATATAAAAATATATTTTTACAAAATTAAATGCCTTACACACCAATAGGAATAAGTTAAAATGTAACTGCTCATTGCAAGAGCTGAATTTTAAAAATTCATGTTTGATATGCCTTCACTTGTAAATTAAATTGCATTAGCTTTGAGATTCAAGGTCTCTAGTATTTAAATTTACAACAGAAATTGCTTTCTCATAACAAAATTGATATTATACATTGTGTGTAATGTGTAATTAACAGCTATTCAACTAATTACTATTATACTATATAAAGAAAAATTATTCCATGCATAATTCTTATTTTCATTCACATGCCATGACACTTACCTTTAAAATTTGGAGACCAGAAGTATTTGCTAGAATCTGTAAGGTTTCCCATGTCCCCTCCTCACACAAAAACAAGTTTTACTTTATGGTAATTTTTTATTTACAATATGTTAAAATATATTATGAAGCATGATAAATTATAATACTTATGTACCTATACAATAAAGAAAATTTTCCAAAGCTATTAATATTGTTCAATAAATTCAAAAGTAAATTCCATTTTTCTGCAGATTAAACATATCTCTTGGTAGCATGTTATATAGAAACGTAAACATTTCATGTAAAATAAGTCAGAGGAAAAACATAACTTAAGATGGCAAAGCTTTAATGAAGAACACATTTAAATCCACATAGACAAATTTTCTGCAACTGCTACGTAAGAAAAGTAATTCATTAAGAAATATTTTATGCTGAATTTTGCACAGACATACATGTAAGCATAATTTAATAAATTATATCACTTATATTCTGTTTAAGAAATTTAAAATGAAACTACTCATAAAACCTGTCGAATGATTACGTATATTTTATAAATATTTTAATCATTATTTTTCAGAATTTAATAACAAGTACTTCTGAATAATTAGCATACATTATTATGCTTATATAGAAACAGGACATACATCAATAACATTCTTCTAACTTGAAAACTTTAATTGTATGAAATAAATAAGATAAATGTACTTGTAAAGCATGCATGGGGGGATATTTACCATTACTTATAATATTGACAAAAAGCATTTTGCAGTTTCATATCCTGGAGTATTTAAACCAATAAATCTCAGAAAACACAAGTGTATGTAGTAGTCATTTTAATACATTTGTGAAAATTTCAATAGGATATTTAACAATATCATGAAACCCAAATTTAGAATTTTTTATTTAACAATTTAATGGTTGTCTCATATACTTAAACAGTTCTTGCAGTTCATAATCATTAGAAGAGAGACGCAAAGAATGCATGGTACTCAACATTAGATCAGTGATTTTTCACACTGTTGGTTGTATCGGAAATGCAACGGGTGGTAATTTGTGGGCACAGTGGTCTGACAAGCACATTATATCAAGCTCAGCGACGGTGTACCTCATAACGCACCATTTGGTGACTGCACTCTTTTGCCAGGATGAATTTCATAAGCTTGTTCTAATGTTCCAATTGAGATAAGTCACAACACATTCTGATCTTGCATGGATGTCGAGGTAGTCTTGGGGAGTACAGGGTCAGGCCTTCACAACCAGTGATTGAAAGAAGACAACATCTTTTAGATACTGTTTGTAGCTCTATTTCAACATCATTGGGAACCTAAAAAAAGAAGCGTTAATACACAGCTACATAACATCATGCATTATCTAAACTATTAATTTTATATTTATTTTTTCTTTCATAATTCTCACCCTCGTATCATGACTGATGTTACTATTAGTATTACTAGGTTATACTGACTGATGTTTCTGTGTTTTAGTATATAAGTTACAACAAATATATACTATCATTGCAATATATACTAAAAATAACATAAAGCATCCATAATATATTAAATTTAATTAATAAAAACTTAAATATTCATTTTGATTGGTTTATTTGGATGCAGCAAGCCACTCGATTGCTATCTGACTAGGGTATGTACATTGGGTTGCATTCATGTTACACATGGAGGAAGCCAAACATGCAGGCAGTGCGTTTGCATGGATTCAAACCTGGGTCGAAATGCCAGTGTTAAACAGTATCAACCATATCATTACTGGTAGTAAAATGTTAGTTTTACTTTTAGTTTCTAATAAAAAGTATAGAAGAAACAAAAACACAATAAAAAAGGAAGATGCATTAAAAACAATTTTTGTCAAATACCAGGGCTAAATATCAAATATATGGCTGGCCGAACATCAATACTTTGAGATATTGAGGATTTTATTTTTTAAAAAAGGAGGTATTAAGACTATCCCCGAACCCAGCAAAGAAGCACAAAAATGTACTGATGAGGCATTGCATCATGCCGCCAAAAAATATTTATGTTGAAATGTGTTGCTGCTGGTAGAGCATACATTCCACCGGTATTTAAAAAAATCTAATATATAATGTATATTAATATGCCTACACATCTAAAGGTATATTTAGTAAAAAATACACAATTATAAGAATTATAAAACATTAAGCATTAAAAAAATACAAAACATTAAGAAAATTAGCTGGATTACATTATTATACCAGCACCAAAGTGTTTATTTTACTATTATAAACCTACCAATATTACCCAAATATATTTATGTGGCAATTTAGTTGTGCCCATAGCAACCCCAAATGGCTTTCCAGACATTTCACCAGTACGACGGCAGATTATGATCCCTTCTATGGGAATTTCTGTGTTTCAGTATAGCGGTGAATAGCATATTGCAGTTTTCATCGGCGAAATCTCAGACTTAACTTCCTACACACATACAGTGCAATAAGACTTGTTTAAAGGCATCATGTGCCTTTTTTTTTTTTTGTGTGTCATTTTATGATTTTGATGCCATGGTTGTTCAAAATGCTAAGTTTCTGGAATTCTCTGCTGCTTCCTTCAGTGAAAGCAGATCGCTGTGTACGTGAAAAGAAGAGTGGAAAAAACCCAAAAAGACTGCATGTCTTATATGGAAAAAGAAAAGAAATTATGAAAGCAGCATTTTTGAACTAGAAATAAGGATATCCAAACAAATATCTCTCTCCAGTCAGCAATCAATTTGTGACTTTTTAATGGGGATGAATAATCAGAAAATACCAAAAGGTTTTTGAAAATTATATGTAATATATGACATTACATTTAAAAATAAGAATAATACAAGTTAGTAAAGGTAAAAATAGAGAAGCTAGATTTTGGAAAATTTTTCTTATGTAAAGCACGGGTTCTCAAGTTTTTTCTTACATAAACCCCTTTTAAAAGAACTTTAGAAAAACGTTTTCTTCATCGAACCCCTTACATTTTTCTCTGTAATGCAGCATAATCAAAATACAAATAATTGCAAATAAATAACAGCAAACTAAAATTTTGAACAAAAATTTTAAAAAAATGGTTTATTGGATTTATTTTTTTTAAATCTTTATTTTTAATTTTACAAATATAAACAAGTTGCCAGAAACAAAATAACGGATTTTAACTGCACAAAACTTCAATTTTAATTACACAGAAGTATGAATAATTAATGTGATCTGTGCATTCATGTAATTCTTTTAGCATTTGGCATAAAATTGCTCAATTCTCAAATCACTTCCATTACAAATATTCAACCTGTTTCTTTCTTCCCATAGTAAATTGCTGACTTGACTCAAATCTACTTATACTAGGTTAGAAGAGGGAAAAGGCAATGTTGGTTTGGTAACAACTTTTATTTTGGGATATTATTCTTGTATGACATTTAAAATCTGAAATAAAGCATATACGTACCTGCACTTCTGGAATCAATAGGAATCTTGACTATGCTGATTAATTGCCACTGCAAATTCGGCTGTCAATGTCCAGATCTTCATCGACTCCCTATAAAATTTCCATGCCCACCTTGGGGCCACTTGCCCGCCTGGAGGCGATTGGGATCCCTTGATACAATGATATGATTGCAAAAAGCACTGTTAGCTAAGAAAGTGGAAATTTTCAGAAACACAACTTTTTGTAGTAATATATTTTGAAAATATAACAGCTTAAAAACTGAATATTTTGAATATTTCAGCAATTTGAAATAATTAAAAAGAAAACTGGAGCAATTACATGTACAGTTACTGATACAAATCAGAGACTTATACTCTGAGAATTTAAACTGAAAATTTACTTTACCTTTATTACTGTCATCTTGAAAGAATATTAATATTTACATCAAAATAACTATAAAATATACATTTAATTTAAATTTATCAAACGTTTTTATTGTATTCATGTATAAGCACTTAAAAGTTACCTAAAATAATTACAAAAAAGGTAAAGTACAAATAGTCCTCTGCATATTATTTGAATTAAAAAAAATGGATGTCTTCGAAACAAAATGTTATTTTGGATGACTTCACAAGTAAAATTAAGCAAAAAGTTTAAATTATTCAAATAAAAAATAAGGTTTAGATTATATAAACCAAAAATCAACTTGCAAAAATATTCAAGGAAATTCCACAGCATCAGTTTTGCACAATTATCTTCATTTATTTTCTATATAACAGGCTCTTTTCTCACATACACTAATGTAATGCTTTCTAAATGACGTTAACCGTATTTGGCAATATTTGTTACCCTTAACAATAAATTATACTGCACAGTTAAAAAAATAGTACTTAAATTAAATCTTTGTGTTATGCTCTCCAATTATAAAAGAAGTTAATGCATCTATGAATTATTGATAATAAATAAAAAATAAACAAATGTCAATTACTCTAATA
>KK118419.1:1522141-1552894 GCA_000611955.2 Stegodyphus mimosarum
TAACGCCACTCATTCCAACAAAATCATTAAAAAGTTACTGCGAATGCATTTTAACACCATTTTGTATCTTACATTTCATTAATACATAAATCAAAAAGGAAACAAACCAAAAATATACGTACCTTGTAATTATCGAATACACAACCGGCTATCCGTTAACAGATTCAAACAGCCGCCATTAAACTTTCTAAAGATGGAATCACGGGAAGACCAGGCATGCGCTGAATGCTTCGGTTTGATTGGCTACGAAGTATTCCTTAAAAATAGTGAAACGTTTACCTAGTTGGATCGTTTCACCAAATATCAGTGAAACGTAAAATCAAGTGAACCATGTTTTGGTACTATCTTTGATTTTGAACCATTAAATGGTGTAACGTTGGACTAAAATTTTTTACAGTGTAGTAACTGTTTGCTGAACATGCTTCCTGCACAAACTGCAGAAAATGGTTTCCACGTTTACAACCCACTCTCACCATCAAAGTTCGCATAACACAGTTGCGATTCCCCAGATTTACCAGTTAATAAGTATTACTTTTTAGCCCAAAGGGGCGTTTGCCCAGAATAGCTATTAGTCTTGAAACGGCATTTTACGTCGAATGACTATAAACGGCCGTATCACTTTCCAAATTTTTGTCACCAAATATTATCTTCACTTCTTCTATAACAGTAGCTTAGGGTTTTGTATATCTTCCTAATATAAAAAATGCATTTCTCCTGCACAATATTAATGCGTATTTCTCAGTGACAATTTTTAGTATGGCGAAGTTATCTAGGTTTATCATGCATGCACAGATAGTATGAGCAAATGAAAAATAGCTCAAATATATCAACGAATTGAGTAATACCATTACTGAAAAAAAGATTATATATATAATATATATATACATATTTAATCTCATTAAAATTTTGCTCTTCGATAATACCAAAAGTAAAATAAATAATAAGTAGCTGAAATTGCTTAAATAGGCGAAACATTTCACATTTCCAAGCTCCAAACATTTCACATTTTCACGTATAGAGATCGGTAATATATTTTCTATAAACATAGTTTTTTCTAAGTCCAAATTATGTTTGTGAAATTTAGAACTCAGCTTGTCATGTAAATTTTAGAAAACACAAACTGAGCAATTTGATTTTCTAAGCTCATAAAAGACCAAATTAACACCATTTCTTGAATTTTGTTTTTATTTATGAATTATTGCATTTTCATAAATAGTTTATTTCGGAAGTAATAGAATACCATTCTTATTTGGATATATAATCTAAAATTCACAGATTTGTTTTTATTTGAGATCAAAGAAGGATTAATTTTAAAAGATAAAAAACTGCTTCTACGATGTTATTTAATGACATTCGAAATATTCCGCACAGTTAATCACAATAATTAAGATTTAAAACGTTCAACATTACATTTTCATTACAAAAGTTAATGTTTATGGAATTCTTTCCTTATATGCTTTGCCAAAGAGTAAAATGTCAATAGATAACAAATACAGGCACATTAATTTTATTTCACTGATTTTTCCCATTTTAAGCCTTTTTGCATTCCAATAATGTATAAACTTTATGAATTTAAATGTAATATATATTACAAATATAGATTACAAAATATAGATTACATTATTTGAAATATTACATTATTACATTTTTTATATTATTTTCCTTTTTAAAGAACAAGAATAAAAATATGTCATTTTAGATACGTTTTAGATATTGTTGATTAATTTTACGCTCATATGCTTGCTAAAAAGTTAACTGCACTTAGATATGTTCTTTTGTAGATATAACTATTTCCTTTGTATTTATTAAGCTTGTTTTCCTAAAATCATATATTGCTAGTTATATGCGTCATACAAATAGTTCTTTGATTGTTTTGGCTAGGAATGTATTTATTTGGAATACTATACGTAATTTAAGATTACAGAAAATTTAAATATTACTGTATGTAGATATATAAAACTTTAGCTACCTAACACTTATTTGAATTACTGTTAGATTAACTATTGAAATATTTCACTATGAAAATACTAACTATGTAATATTTAACTACTGAAATGCATTCTTTTGCAAAACAATATAAACACCATGAAGGAAATGGTTGTTTTTGATGAAATTGAGTATGTGTATAGCTCATACACAGATATTAAAAAATCAAGGTCATAGTACCTGTTCACGGCTCACAATCACCCATTGAGTGTTGAAATTAGTAGTTGGTTGAACTGCCTATGGCGGCAATGCATGCTTGAATTCGTTGAGGCAAGGAGTGGTAGAGGTTCCTAATGTCATTCTACAACACGTTCTGCTAGGCATTCATCAGTTATCGCTCCGGATCTGCGATATTTTGTGGTGCACGAATCTGGCGGCCTACCATGTCCCAGATATACTCGATTGGTGAAAGATCTGGTGACCTTGCTGGCCAAGGAAGAGTACCAACCACATGGAGACAGTCCAGAGATATGTGAGCAGTATATGGCCTGGCATTATTTTGTTGGAAAATGGCCCAGGATGACGTGCCGTGAAGGATAATGCAACTGGCCGCAGGATGGTATTAACAAATCTTTGAACTGTTAAAGATGTACGGAGGATGACTTAAGATGACCTGCTCTCATTAGAAATAGCGCCCCACACCACACCAGGGGTTATGGTTACGATTGGGACCGCTGGCCTCGTCCTCTCCAGACACCAACAGGGTGGGCATCTGCTTCAAGAGTGAAGCGGGATTCATTGTTGAACACTATACGATGCCATTCTGATCGGCTGCGACACCACTCCAGACGACTCCGCCGATGTTGTGGGGTCAAAGGCAAAAGTCTTAAAGGTCTCTGTGAGCGATACTCCGCCTCAGACAAGCGCTGAGAGGTGGTGGACGGTACCACGGGGGTATAGACGTGGCTGTAATGCGTTGAATAGTCGACAATGATACCATTGGGGCGATTCGGACCTGGAGAATAATCATCCTATCTTGCCTCGCATTTGTGCTCCTTGGCCTTCCGGAGCCTTCATTTCTTCGGCAATTTCCTTGTAACAACCATTGTTGCCATCATCTTTGCACAGCAGTGTTTGTACGCTGCAGGCGGCGGCCTATTGCTCGGTATGACCACCCAGCTTCACGTAACCCTACAATGCGACCACGTTCAACGTCGTTTAGCTGTCTGTAAGGTCTTCTATATCGTCGTAATGGCATCTTTAGTTGCTTCCTTACGGAATTACAAGGCAGCAGCAAAAAAAGATAAATTTTTCGCCTCTGTTACTGGTTTTATACTTTGCGAATTGCGCACTAGAAATGAGCGCTATGATCGCAATTCTTGTTCAAACTTTGATTTGCATGTTTGATCAAGATGTTTTTGCATACCAAACTTCGTCACTCACAAAACTCCTTCTAGGTGCTTCGATTTGTTTGCAAAAGAGTGTACTTCCATTCAGATTCGGCTTAATTCTATTAGACTTACCTACTAGCAGTCTCCAAATGTAAAGCGTACCAGATCATTGCAATACACGCTGTGTGATATTTATCATTTTAGACTGCGATAAGCTCACAAGCTTGCGGTCGAGCCGTAAAATCGCTTAACGCTGTGAGTTTGGTCCAATGTTCGAATTTCGCGAATGGGCTGGCTGGCTGGGCAATTTCGCGATTTTCTTCATGTGTAGTGTATATACAAGTTAGTTTCCCTCAGAACGTCCTCTATGAAGGCATCCCTAACTCTAAATAGATAGTCCTCGAGTGTTTTGCCATAATCAAATAATCGAAAACCTAGACTGCGAGACTCGTTTTTGTTGTTGTTGACTAATGCTCACTTGTCTGACAATAGTCAGCCCAAGCGCAAGATACGCCTGTCGTTGGCAACAGCCTTGAGCACATTACTGGTGACAGTAAGATTTAGCTCAGTTTCGAGCCCACTTTTGATGGAGAGCACCTCGGAGGGACGGGTCCGAGGGTCGCCTACTCCTCTTTCAATACCACAATCTCTCGATAGGAGTTTCAGCTCGCCGCATATTTAGAGTGCAGCCAGTGCCGCTTGGACGCTGTACATTTACAGATATCCATGCCTTCTCCGGGATTCGAACACGGTAGTCAGCTACGCTAAGCACTATACCGGTTAGGCAGCAGACTGCGATACTAAGGCAGGTATATAGAATTAATTATCATTTAACTAAAATTGAAGTAAATTGTTAACCCCCTTATGTTAAAATTTTATTAGTTTATTTTTATTCCAAATATATTTCAAATAGTTAAAGATATTGCAATATTTGATGCTACGCACAGCTATTCATACGACTTTCTTCTTTAATTTTCTCTAACAAATGAAGCGTGTGCAGCAGATATGAAAGTAGCGTCTCATTTGAGTAAAACTATATGTAATAAACTACAGGAGCCTTCTTAAGGTGATAAAAGACGTAACAGGCAAATATCGCCTATACTTATATTAACAACTCTTTAACAGATCGCATTTTAGCTGTAAGTACATGATTACTAAAATGCAGTTATCATGTTTCATGAAGGCCCAAAAATTCTACCATGCTCGGGAAGTATAAGAAAAGGTGGTAAATTCCATGGGAAGTAAAATAAATAAATAAAAACTTACTCTTTTTTATCATTGCCCTTTATTCTTTCTAGTAGAGGACAAATGGTAAATATTCTAGCGTCTTTCGAATTCTTTCTCTCAAATCGTTTTTTGAATTCACCCCGAGGTATACGCCAGCTTCGATTTTTATTTTGTTTCGGAGATAGGCGATAAGTAGGATCCGCGGTCTGGATGCAGGGCGCATTATTGAACAATACGCGGCTCTAACGGATTCGTTTCAAAGAAATCTGAGAACTGGGCTCCCTTAAGAAAAAGAAACCAGGAAATAGTGAATTATTAAAATATTTTTTAAGGAGAGTATTTTGCGGAATTCTGAAAAGATTATTCGGGAGGAGAATTACCTTGTGCGAAAATGGAAGTTTGATAAAGTTTCCTTTTCTTATTTCTGCTTAAATCCTGAAGCCTTTTTTTCACGTGATTCTGGCATTTGGCAATTGAGAAAAGAATTGCGATGGATATTATATTTATAGTAATACAAAGAAATTTATTGAAGTTTATGGTACGGAATAAAGAGACGATATGTGTACGTATATATCATTCACTAATTACGATATTATGATTAACATCTTTTAAAAATACTCGGGATAAAAATGAAGAGAGAAATAGAAAAGAAATAGTTGAAATAATTTAAGGGTTTCTTTATTTTAACGTTCTTATTGTTAATGGCTGTGTATTTTATGAGCGCAAACTTTCTGAGTATTCGAATTTTATGTAAATTTCCAGAATACGTCAGGGAGTATTCTGCTATGTGATGTAAAAGTGAGTTCTGTAATAAAGACCGCATTAAAAACAAACTACTAAGCATTGCAGAGACTATTTTTGTCTCTGGTTCTACATATTGCCCTCTAAGTTTTGCTTCAGATTTTATTGAGAGCATTTCCTGTTGCGTCATAGCATAATATACATTTCTGTTGATCAGTATCATAAGTATGTCCCACATGAGAGGATAATCATTCCTGAACTCTTCCTTAGTTTGAAATTCTTCTTTTCCATAATATAAGGATGTTTATCGATGAGGAATTTTTAAGATATAAAACGATGTGGTAGTCTGCCAGTGCTAGATCAAAGCTATACACGGAGTGGTCTAGTTTCGGTCAGCCAATTAGAACTGATAGCTTGAATCTGAGAAGAAGTATGGAGCCTCCACGTGTTGTCACAAAACTGAAAAATTGTAGTAAGTAGCAAACCGCAGCTTTTAATTCAGCAAGAAGAGTTTTTTTTCAGTGTATGACAGTACCTAGCAGCGGTTGATGTTGTCCCTCGCGGCGGCATAAAACTCTCTAACAAACTCACTGTACATGTCCCAGAAATCTGTCGCCATGATTTTGTGAGCTGAGACTGTTTGTTTTATCATCCTTCAGATAGAAAATGATGTGTATTTCTAATCCAGGGATTGCCTGTATTTCCGGGTTGGCCATTAGTGACCCCATAACCTATGTCTCTAGAAATTCCCCATAACCTCTTTGTCTCAGGAAATACGGGAAGGAAACGCAAGGGGTGCAAACGCCATCAGCATATTCACTAATGGCTAAAATATCAACGAAGAGACAGGCTGCTCTTTTATTACTCAACATCCGGTCTTAGAAATATGAAAAGGATATCTTGAAATTGACAGATTTGTGTTCCAGGCAGAAGCAGTAGCCTGGCGCCAGGCTATCACAACACTATGCATCTCAATTTAGAAGTCAAACAACAAAAATTAGCGTTATATTTTCAAATTTTCACAGGACTAGTTTCGATGGTTTTACCCAACCATCACCCTCAGCTGCAAAAGTTCTCGTCTCAACACCCCAAAAGGTAGACTCTTGTTTTATGAGATTATAAAAATTCTGTTATCATTCCCTTCTTTCCATCAATTAGCTATAAAGTTGCACGCATTTTACAGAAATTTAACTTTCGAGTCGTTTATTCTCCCATCAATAAAATTCCGAATTCCATACTCAAGGATCCCATAGCGGATATGAATTCCTAGGGTATTTACAGGATTCCGCCAGTGTCGTTTAATTTACATTGGCCAAACTAAGAGAGCCTTAAAATTTCACATTAAGGAACATGAGGCATACGTTAGAAAAAAGGAAGCACAGAACTCTTCTGTTGCCCAACATTGTTGGTCCGAAAATCACACTTTCAAATTTTCTGCTGCCAAAGTATTCAAAAAACATCTTCCATTGGTGAACAGAATTTTTTAGAGACATTTCACATTCAAAAAAATCTTTCTGTTCTAGTTAACGACCCTAATTCCAATCGATCTTTGCCTTCAGCCTTTAAAGAAATTATGTTTTAGTTCTGTTTTCATCAACAGATGGCGCCAGTAGCTTGTCTCCTGTCCAGGCTATCTTATCTAACCATTATATCTTATCTCGTTCATTTGCGCTTTTACAGCTGAGGATGACGTTTTGGTAAAACCATAGAAACTAGTCCTGCGAAAATTTGGAAATATAAAGCTGATTTTTGTTATTTGACTTCTAAATTAATATTTGTTCGGTGTGTTACTGTATCTTAACTATGAATCTTGTTGATCAAGAAATTTGCATTTTCTCAGACAATCTGTCAGTAATCCTCGCTCTTCGTGATCCGTTCCATCCATCGCTAATAATAGCAGACACGCAACGCCCGCTCAAAAAAAAAATGCGCATAACTGCAGTATCCAGATTTTATGGATAAAACGCAGGCAGGTCACAGTTGTGTAATGAGGATGCAGACACTCCCGCAAAGGAAGATGCACAGAATAGTGGAACGGTAGATGTTCAGATCCCGTTTCCCAAATCTTTTCTGAAGCGAGTCTGCCGGATTAAAGCTCAGCAATAATGGCAAGAAGGATCGGCAAATGGCGCATAGTTATGCTTAACTCGCGCTTAAAGTTTCAAACAGGTGATAGTTTTATAACTATTGCATGCAGATTAATTAAAGGCATAAAAACTCTAACAGGAACATAAAACCACATAATTCAATCACTTTGAAAGCAAAATATGCGCAATTTACCAACATAAAAGAAAGCAAAACTAAAGAGGTTTCACAGGATAACGGTGTAAACACCTGCGTACCTGGGCCAAAGTCCCTGTCACTATCGGACACATTAAAGTTACCTAATTATGAGTGCATTAACGAAGGAGAGATTATAAGAAATTACGGAAATTGAATCAAAGGAAGAAAATTACATTAAGGAAACAAAATAAATAATAAGTTTAATAATAATTTTTTCCAAAGTTAAATTTGTATTAGAATATTGAATTACATTAAGATATGAAAGTTAATAATTTAGAATGAGCAGGAAAATAACTTAAGAGTGTAAATAAACAATAAAATTGATTTGGAATAAGAATATAAAAGTGTTGTGAAGCAGAGTCGAGTGGTGGGGGAAACAAGGATCTGATGACAGCCTTTCGAGCTGGCAACTAATATTCTGCAAGAGACACATGCCACAAATTTCAATATAAACAGGAAGTAATAAAAAACTAGGCTTACCGAGCAAGGTAACAGAGTGGTAATATATACACAGCAATACTTTATTCTATCCGTACGGACAGATGTCACGTAAAAACATCGTTCAAATGGTTTCGAGAGTAGTTGAAATGGATATTCTCGTTGAAATACGATACCTGAAATTTTTCGTGATTACAATACTTTTTTAAGTCTGCAGACGTTTTATTCGTTCCTGTAGGACATATAAAACACTCCCCTCCTTCTAGGTTTTGCGTCGTTTTTTCCTATTCTTTTGAGAATTTACTTTTTTAATTATGTGTGATTGATACTCTTGCCATTATTATTTATTTATTTTTTTATTATTCTCAGCTTTATGTGAAAAAAATTTAAATTGCTTAACATTATTGTTCTTACGTTTTTAATAATTAATTATATATATTTTAGCTCAGATAGCTCTCACAGCGTAATTTAAAATCATATCATAATAAAAAACATAATATTGTTTTTTATTTATTATTCTGCATGTAGATAGCAATTACAGACATGCTGTTCAGTTATCAAAATGTGAATATGATCCTCTTCAAATAACGAACCTGTTGCAAGGCATATTCTTTCGAACGGCAGTGCAAGGCATTGCCTGTCGTAACATATTACCAAGGATAGTGTAACCCTATTTCAATAGAGTGAAGTATAGTAATGTCCTGGAAAGTTCTTGCATTATGTACTCCCATAATAAACAAAAAAAAAACAGTTATAATAGAAATACCCTTAAACGGCGAATGCATTATTTTCAACAGTCAATGAAATGTCAGCTTATTAGAGAAACGAAATCATCTTCTGACGAACTTTGATGGATAAAATGTATTACACTCCATGAGTTACAATATGGTATTATTGTTGCAATACCCTATGTACATTGTATACATATACACATATAGTCCACATGCATTTCTTCATTACCATTTTTTTGAGCTTCTAAGTAAGCAGTTCTTTCAACAATTAGAGGAAATAGCAAATACATAAACACTAGTTATATTTAAATGTTTTCCTGTCTATTCATGTTGACTATTTTGCTAATTATGCTTTTACTTATGGTTACGAACATGTTTATTCCTATTTAATAAATTAAACAATTTTTTTTTATAAAATTCGTGACAAAAGGTGTACAGTTTTGGTGTCACTACATACACATTTAATGCACAATCTTAAGATTAAATGAAAGAATTCTGTCTGAAAAATGCAGCTAGATAGCAAATAATATTACAATAAAATGGCACCGCTACGAAAAATTGTGTATTTCTGAGATCCTGTTAACACAATATAGGCAATGCATATAAGCCAGTGCTTTAATATAGACTGAATGCTTTGCACAGTTTCAATTGAGTTACAAAAATGATCGAAAAGCAACAATCTTTGATGAGATTACATATATCGAATTGAATTAAATGCTTAGAATTGAATATAAATGCAGCTTTAACATAAATTTAACTTTGAAACAGTTTGTATTTACATATACAGTTTCTTGATGTCAAATTTATCTCTAGGCTATGTTAATATATAAAACGCATTCGTGTCGTGATCAGTTACTGTTGAACGTGAAATACAATCGCATAATCGAAAACTGGAGTGGAAATTACAATGTCTAGTTTGAGAATTGTTGATTCTTTAATCCTTGAGAAAGCAGTAAGCAATGAGAGTTTTTTACAATATTCCGCGATTTAATAGTCTACTTGCAGAAAATGAAACAACGCTGGTTTAAATAAGCTTGAGCACACTGAGCACACTACTATTGGAAAAACTTTTAAATGAGGTTTACGGAGAAAGCGTGATCTTTAGAAAACTTCATTGCCTCCTCGCGGGCTAGATCTTAATCTACCAGATTTCTTTCTCCAATTTAGTTAGCGAAAATTAAAACTTATTCTGATCGCTGACAACACACTTTAAATTAATAGACTAAAAATTTAAAATACATGAAATGCATTAAAAATACCTTCCCGTTAATTCTGCTGAGAATGTTCATTCAGAAAATTAAATTTGTTTAAGCTTATATGCATTCTAAAATGTTTGTGTTTTACATGCTCTATTTGATTATCCTTATTCTTTACTATCTTTCTGCGCCGTAATTTAACAGATAATAATAAAGCCTTGGTATTAGAAGAGGTATTTTATCTCATTCCTCTTGAACAGATTTCCAAAGTCCAAGAAGGGTTTTAGGCTGACTTTTGGAATATTCGCTTTTTATAAGTACAAAGTGCAAAAATCCATGGGTAATACAACAAGATATTTAGTAGTGATACGAGCGAAAGGTCATAAAGCCGAAAGGTCTTGTTACCCGTTTCTTGTTCCATTTCTTCCTAGAAATTAACAGCGGACTTTTAACGTGTGGATGCTTATTTTGTCTTGACGCAGTTCTGCTGGTTTATAGCACTGTGGGTAAAGAAAAAGTACTTCATACTTGAAAATTGGACATAAAATATGTTTTTGAAAATAAGCAGAATTGATCTTAACATTTTCGCCCCTCTCTTTATTTTTTAATTTACCGTTATATGGAAGATCAGCAACAGTCAAAATCTCTTTAAAAACATTCTTTAGCTTGTTTGAACCATGTTTTAAGATTTTTTCTCCCGTTTGATCATACTAAATAGATCTTTTTTTATTGCATTAATTTAAAGTTCATCTATTGTGACAACATTTTTTCCATTTTTATCGGGATAAATGTTTTTTATGAAGAACTCTGCAGCGCCTTTGGCGTTCGGTAATATGTCGCGCAGAAAGACGATGCACATTATGTTTTTTCGACTTTTTAAGATTCCAGTCAGCATTAATCAATTTGTTTACAGGTGACACTGAGCGTTTTAATGATTTTGAAACTGTCTTTTGACTTGGCAGATTTTCTTTTAACAGTAAATTATAGTACCTTTGCAACTATCGAAATATACCGTTTTTTGTTTGGATATGTATTTTCCGCTTGAAACCAAACTATTTTTTCCTTTCTTGTTGAAAATGTTACCTATCGCTGCTTTAGATATAGAATCAGCATGGTTTGTTCAGAGTTTTTAATAACTATAACAAATAATTTTGAAAGAGAAAAAACATAGCCTACCATCCACTGTTTCTTTAAAAGGGGCCATTTTGCATGAAAGCAAAACTGTCAAGTAGTATATAATAATTTACTCTTTCAAAACTATAGCTGCAGTTAAAAAAAATTACAAACAAACAATTTTATAGCGAAGCAAAATCGTCTAAAAATAAGCGAAAAACCTCTGAAGTGCAGCTGAGATGCAGAGCATCATTTCAGACACCTTGTACATACAAATAACTAGTAAGCAATCTTTAACAAATGGGAAGCCAATGCACTGCCAATATGCAATGTTGGGGAATAGAGCCAATAACGGATTCCATTCTTAGATATTGCCCACTTGGTATAACACCATGCCTAGTCCTGATCGCAGTATTATTTTGTATAGGTGGGTGGGTTTCATAATTGCTAGTCAAAGTTTAGCCTTTTTTAAACACCAAGTAAACATTTACCAGTTCATCTCATGACGTCCTGGAGCTAACTGGAGGATGGACTGATGTCATTCGTAATTGTTTTTTTTTAAAAAGAATATTAATATTTTAGTTATTCAAACATTGTAGAGGATAATAAAACCAATCAAATTACTGGAGTGATGTCATTTGCATGGTGTTGGGCCATCGCAAAACGTCTGCATTTTTTTATATAAATATAAATTAAGCTGTAAAACATAATATATTTTATTCAATCACAGAAGTACTATCATATGCTATGAAGATTTGCCATTTCTCATACAGCTGAAAAATTCCGTTATTAAAAAGGTCACTAGGTTTATTCGTAGAAGTTATTCGTACCGGTGTTCTATTTGATAATATCAAAATAAGTAAACTCTTGACCAGTCAGAGAACTTTTAAGTGACGTCAAGTGATGAAATAATAAGAGGCAAGGACTAATGAATATGCGGAGTGAAACAAGACACCTCAGCTACATGTAATGAGTTTTAGACTAACGGAAACTCACTTAATGAGCCATACTTTATCTAAATATGGTGATTGACTTGATGAAAGACAATTCCTCGAAGACTGGTGAACTGACCAAGCCTTGAAGAAAGTTTGTGTTCGATTTATGCTTTTACAAAGACAATTCCTCGAAGACTGGTGAACTGACCAAGCCTTGAAGAAAGTTTGTGTTCGATTTATGCTTTTACAACTTCTCTTTGCAAAAGGTATTTTTCTTAATTTATCGTCTGCTTTGATGGTCACAATTCATCATACGCAAATTCCTTTGTAATCCCACCATACACAAATGTAACACACACACCATACACAAATCCCACCATACAAATACATCGCTTGGGGATCCAGCCTACGTTTGATGTTGTTGCTGTGACAAATGTAGATTGTCTGATAACAAAACAAGCCCATAAAATTCGTCGTGGTAAGGATGCAAGATTGCGTTGTCGTTGGCAAGAGCTTTGGACACCATACAGGTGACAATACGATTTTATTCAATTCCGGCCCCGATTTTGAAGAAGAGCACTGGGGAACGGTTTCGAGGGTGTTCCACCCCTCTTACTCTACCATCAACATCTCGAGAGGATTTTTTGCTCGTCGCTTATTTAGTGTGTCCCCAGGCCGCACAGATACAGTTCATTTAAAAACATCCATACCACCACCGGGATTCAAACCCGGACCCTTCGGTACGGCAGTGAGAGTCACTTATCACTATACCGGCTGGGTGGCTCCTTTTTGATGTTACAAAAGGAAGTTGTATTATTTACTCCATTACATTTTCTGGCAACATTATTATACAGTATCCACCTCTCCTTTCCAGTAATGGGACATTTGAAAGAGCTTCATTCATTTTTTTTCCGCCAACTTATGACTTGCCCTAACAGAAACAGGCATATTCTGCCCTATTAAATTATGGAGTACCCCTAGATCGCAGCAGCTTGCACACTCCTTCTTCTTCAAATGATCGTGTACTGTGCCTTTTGGAATATTTATTCTGTCTGATAGTTTCTGAAATGTATAAAGTTTTGTCAATTTTAACAGTTCCTTGTTAACAAAGGATGATTGTCCACAGCACGTATCATCTTGAGGCTAAAATTTCCACATTTTAACTTCTCTAATGTTTTAAGTTTGTCATCGCTAACAGCAAATTTTATGAGAAAGCCGACCGAGTTTTCTCTTTTAAAATAAAAGAGTATAATAACTGACCTTTACGACGAAACTGAACCTTTAGACTCTTACTTCTTAGCAGGTTACCGAAAAAAAATTTCTTCACAACATATCCTTGAATTACGCAACGTGAGAGGAAAAGACACTGTTTAAACATTCATTTTAATCAGTGTCACTCCGTATTAGCGGTAACAAAATAATTAAAAGAAAACGTGCTTCGATTCGAAAAAAGTGGCGGATCTTTTGAATGACTTCGAAAGCTTTTTTTATGTCAAGCACCACAAGGGCACCAAAAGAAGGAAATCAATTCAATTTGCTTTTGTCTTTGGCGAACAAAACTTTGTGTTAATTAATTTTTTCAAATTATATATAGTAATATGACACATAATTTTGATTTCGATGCATGTTGCTGTATTTTAATGCGTAATATTTAATGTATTCTAATGTGTATTTCGTTGTGTTTAATGTGTATTGTTATTGCAAATCAGTTTCATATCTCAGCTTTCCTTCTTAACTAGATACTTTTCTATCATATTTAGCCAATTTACATCGAAATTTTTATATATATAACGAACGTATTCCTAATTAGCCTGACTGACGTGTGTACTTAAATCAAATTGAATTAAACTGAGTTACGAAATTTATAAGTTCAAATATTGTGCGTTTATTGGATTTTACTTTAACATGTATCATTATATTAATTTTTTCATTGTTATTGCTCATACAATGAAATGCGAGAAATATTGCTTTAGGAAATGGTTTATTATCAGTATATAGTACTTTTAAGTATATATCACTAAGCGTAATAATGTTCAGATATTACCGTCTAACTAAATATATTCAAGCAAACAAAACTGCAGAGTATTTGCGAACGTAAATTATCTCTTTAATCACACACATTCTAATCTCACGTTGTTGAGATGAACAGTATTTGTAACATCAAATATTGCTTAGGAATTCCTGTTTATCTGTCGAATGCACAATCGGATCTCTTGTCATATGAGCTATATGGATGTATCATTGTGTTCACCTAAATGGCTCAGTTAATTAACCGACGCTTATCACAAATGATCCTTGCAGTGAACCACCACGTAATGAATCAATGCAGGGAGCTGACGAGATTTGTTATATTCAATACCTTCTAAGTATCGAAACATTACTTTTGTGATTTGCTGGAATAATGCTGCATAATTCTATGCATGAAGTCAATAGCAATTATCTGAACTGATTTGAGCTTATTCTAAAATGCAACGCACTTGGGGATAAACGAAGTTAAGTCGAGAAGTCACAGACATAAAATACTAATTTGGGGTAAAGAGACTTAACACTGAGGCTCGTTGTAAGTTCATTTGCATATTCGTTGATGCTGTGGAAATGAAATTAAATACACGATAATTAGACTAAATGAATTTAGTTACTACAAGGTAATAATTAAATTTTTCCAGAAATTATGTACTTTTCTGGTTGTATTCCATAACAAAAGGAAGGTAGAGTCTGGAAAAAACATTTTCATAGCTGGTAAAATAATAATCCTGAACCCATATCACACTAAGCATTGAAGAAATTAATATTTTTTTATAAATTCTTAAGTATGTGTTTCTCTTAGTTTATGTATACATATAAAACCAATGATCTTACCAAAATTTTAATTAATATTTGATCAATACAGTCTCTCTTAAAAATAGGACAATGGTATAATCCACTGCTAATCATTCTTACGTAGGTGGAATGGGGAAAGTATCTTAAACATAGTCTAACGTTAAGACTTTTACAGATAATTGTCGGTTTTGCGTCGCAGATCTTTGGCTGGCATCTTCTTTGTATATTTTCTGGTTTTTCCGCAATAAGATTGTAGAGTCATTAGGATTTTTTGGAAGCAGAAGAATGAAAAATGAGCAAAGCCTTCGCCCTGATTCGAACCACAGACCTCTCGGCTACGCGTCGAGCATACTGACCACTACACCACGAAGGCATGCGAAGAAGGTGGGAGCAATAACTTATATAATACCCCTTTTAAAGGGCAACTGGGATTTTGGGGACCCAATCGCCAAATCCCGGTGGTGGAGAATCATCATCCACCACATTTTAGTTCGGGCGCTAGTGTAGAGACATTAGGTTTCTTTGGAAGCAGAAGAATGAAAAATGGGCAACGCCTTCGCAGGTATTCGAACCACGGACCTCTCGGTTACACGCTGAGCGCGCTGACCACTACACTACGAAGGCATGCGAGGAGGGCGGGAGCAGTGCCTTATAACATGTTTATTTTAAAGCTTTAGAAAAATTTCATTAACTTATTGAACACTCAGTTTTCTGCAAGACGGATTTCTTGGAATAGAAATTCCTAAACAG
The DNA here is from genome assembly GCA_000611955.2 of Stegodyphus mimosarum. Taxonomy (NCBI): domain Eukaryota; kingdom Metazoa; phylum Arthropoda; class Arachnida; order Araneae; family Eresidae; genus Stegodyphus; species Stegodyphus mimosarum. The sequence continues at coordinate 1,537,693 of KK118419.1, forward strand.
GCAACTGTTGTGTGTCTTTGAAAATCAAGCAGGCTCATACTATGATCATTAAATAAGTGTTTAAGCTTTCACGAAGCAAGACGAGGAAAAGTTTTCGGGATGCTTTCGAACTTCTGTTCCCATTTTACCCACTCGGGATTTACATAATGTTCTTCAACGACATTTGAAACTAAAATTTCAATATTGGCCGCAATCTTAGGACTTCCTTCATCACACATTATTTCTTCCATCTCTCTTGTGGAAAAATCATCAGTCTCCTCTGTGTTACATAGTGCATCGAGATCCGGGGGTTTAACGATTTCATTGTCTATGTCGACTAAAATCCCTGCGATCTGAAGTTCACAAAAAATATTAAAAAAGCAGTTAAAAATGGTTAACATTAAAATAAACATTAAAATAATTTTCCGAAAGAAAACGCAAAATTCAAGCATGTAGAAAAGAGAGAAATTTAGTCTACTTCCATGAATTTCAGAATACAAACTGACTTCATTAGTCAACGTTTGAAACAGTCACTCTGCCCCCTGTCCCACATACACACCTGTCTGACACGTGATATGTACTTGCCAGTTAGGCTTAAGTGCCTGGGTTAAGTACAACAGCAATGTTTAGAATACAACAGAGAAAAAAAGGATTATCTCCATTACAAACTAATGTGGATTATGTAGTGGTGGATTTTAGCGTCGTCCTATTTTTAGGACAGTAAAAGCTGCAAGGAAAATTTATCTTTTAAGTAAAATGTTTTGACAATGTTTTTTACTGGTATAAATGCATAGAATATTACCTCAATATGGAGCTCAAAATTTTACAAATCTTGCACATTGAAAACATAAGCAAAAAAAAAAAAAAAAAGAAAATATTCTTTATTAATTCTAACTTGCGGTAAAGACTAATGTATAGTTAAATAAGCCTTAAATAATAAATCGTCTTTAATATGAATTAAATTATTTTAAAGATTTCATAGAAAGACCATTTATGTGTGCTATCCTATTTTTAGGACAATGAGGAAATATGAAATATGAGGAACAATGAGGAATATGACAATGAGGAATATGACTTCTCGAGAAAAAATTTTTAATTTATAGTAACTGCAGTGTTAAATTGCTGAAATTTTATGAAAGAATTCATGGGCTTAAGGAATAATGGTTTTGGTCTTCGATCTATTCCATTTACCATTCATTTTGACGAAAGGTAAGCTTCCAAATCATTTACAGACAAATATAGGCTACGTTACAAATGTTTACATTCATAACTACACAGAGCACAAATCTCTTCGGTGTTTACAAGTTAAAAAATAACAGGCAAATATTTAAAATTTTCACAGCACATTCATTCGAGTAAAATGAGTTTACCGTGAACAATGCAAAGATAACTTAAAACTATAGCATATTACTATACTCCCTTAAAGTTTAGTTTCATAAATACTACAATATATTACTATATTGAATGCCTTGCACAATCCTGTATTTATGCCTATACACCATACATTATATTAATGCCTTACACAACACTAGTTCACACCGTGCGCTGAAATATTTATGAGCAGAAAACGCTAATTATATATTTAAATGTATTATAAATAAATAAATCTAACTGGGGAATAAGATACAAATATGAATAAGCAAGGCTTTAACATTTTGTAGCAAAATAATAAACAGCACAATAGTAGTTAGAAGCTGCACATCTATATGCACTTTATGTCCATGCTACAGAAATTATGTAATCGTATTAAAATGTGTTGTTATCTGTTTCGTAAAATATTGTTACGAAAAGCCCAACCGCGGTAAGATAGCTTCCTCGCGAAGCGGGTTTAGGGTTGCGAGAAAAAGGCAAAGAAAGGCAGGGTTGCCATATTGCGCCCATTTAGCGAAGCAATATGCCACAGACGGAGCGAGAACATTCTAGAACGAATTCTTACCGGTTTTCCCCAGAATGTTCTTGAAGACAAGTCAAAAGCTATAAATATCATGCATGTACGCGGAGTAGCTTTTTTATCGTGAAGAATACCTTAAGTATATTGAGATCAGTAGTAGTGCTGTGAATTCAGAGATTAGCTTGAGAGCGATCGACCGAGTAAGGAGCTGTACTTTAGTGCTTTGCCGTGAAGTTGTCTTCACCGTTATAGCCTGTCAGACCGTGTTTATCATAATTTTTCGAAGACTGTGAAAGTGTCTTTAGAACTGTCCTGTGTAATACTGACGAATAAATTTTGTTTTGATTCCTCATCAAATATTGTCGTCAGTCTCTCCCAATCCAGGAACAAGCAGAATGCAACAGTATAATGTAAAACATACACCATACTGATAAAGGTAGTAACACTACAACTTGCAATATTATCATGGCAAAAAAATAAACCACTATTCGAATTGTATAGTAAGCTCCGAGTGATATATTACATGTATATTATCCCTTATAACTTGCGCTGCTTGATATATTTTATGATCTTGGAAGAAATCAAATATCTAAGAAACCATTAATAATGGAGTAGTTATTTTAAGAAATACTTCAGTATGTTTTAACTCAGCAGTTAATAGAAATGTGAAGTTTTGCAAGGGCTAATCTTTTGAACGGTGTATTCATTGCCTATAATTTTCAGTTGAAGCCTTGATCTTAACATGAAAAGAACACGTAAGTAGGCATTCGAAGGCGTAATACTGTGGGGTACCCTTTCCGCTACATTCACACCAGTCTGTGCCACTGAGCCTAAATCTATGCAATTATGACGGAAATGGACTACATTACGTCAGATACTGTGTCATCAGCACTTTGTAGATCTTAATTTTTACCTTTAGGAGAAGCTGGTACAAACGCATTCTTTTTAATGCAGCGTTCTAACGCATTTACAGTTTAGTGAGGATATGTTGGGCTTTAACTCGTTTCATGCGAGACAGAGATGTTCAATATTATGCATACTTTACAGCTTCTTTTATATTATCTGCTTTTTCATATAGGTGATTCCTGTGTGCTCTGGAATACAGATGAGGTGGTTTCTTAAGTAGTGGCATTTATAACAATGGCTATCGAAGTCTGTTGACCATCGCGCCCGTGCTGTGCAGGCAGCTAGTGTTGCCAAACGAGAAACAGAGTAGTATAAATTGCAGTGTTTATAACGTTATGTTCGTACTTTGTGGAAGCGATTAGAGTACATAGATTCCCCTGATAAACTCAGTTATCTGTGCCACTTCTTTGATTTCGCACATGGATGACTCTTAATCGTTTTAAGTGACAGAAGCTGCTTGCTATTTTCGTTTATCGGAGTTTCTAGACTCGTACTTGAGCTAGAAGTTCAAAATGTTTCTTGCGCGCCATATTAAGCTAAATGCAAGTAAGTGGTTACAGCATCTGTTTTTCAATCTGCGTCATGATAAATTTTATTTGTAGATCCAAACCCACCTCTTGCCTTTACTGCTGCAGTGGATATAGGTCTATGTGCATTGCAAATTGTTAAATGTTGCCGGCTTTACATGGAGATAAAGTTACGACTTAAATGGCTGGTTAGCTTGCTATCCCATACGGAAGCGATATACAAGCAACGCTATAAAATGGAATCAAATATTTACAGAAATTTCCTACATTATTGTTATATTTCAAGTGTTCTACATTTCTGAAATAGAAGAAAACTGCACAGAGGAAAGGAATAGAAGAAAATGTATTCCTTCCACAATTGCTCTTGCAAGTTTTTACATTTTATGTAAAAAACGAGAAATACCTAAAGTACGTTTAAAATGGCAAAATATAAACCAATTTTAAAGCTCAATGTCTTTATAACTGGTTTATAAATGAGAAATTTTGGATTCATATTTCAGTATCCTTGATAGTGTATTTGATTCTCTTATTTTATGTTCCAAATATTAAAGCATTTTAAATAAAACGCATTCTTCGTCAACCACGTGGTATTGTAAAATATGCTAAGCGCAGCATTATAAATAAAAGCCGCTACTTTTGCCAGATTTTATTGCATAAATAATCATTATAAATTTAATTGAAACAATGAAAAGTATCAGAAATATATTTTTTCTCTCCATATAGCGTGCCTTCATGGTGTAATTGAAAATACGTCCGGCCAGCAATCGGAAGGTCGAGTTACAGTAAATTGCGGATTTCTCACGTTTTTTGCTCGAAATAAATCAAATGACTCTACAGTGGTGGCCTAATAACTCTACAAAGTGAGATCTAAATTTTCACACGATTTCTAAATTAATTATAGTTTTAAGATTCGTCATTTTATGCAGAAGCATTTTTTACGCAATTAACCAACATTTCTTGGTATTATAATCATTCATTTTCAGACAATCCACTTTTCAAGCAAGCAGGAAAATTACGTCATAGTCAAATCTTAATTGAAAATGAAATTACCTTGAAATCCTTTAAGCATATTACCTTGTTAAAATTTAATACAAAATTGTAGAGAGACTCTAACAAGCAAATTTTTCCATCATTTATGTAATATTGCGCACAAAACCATTTGGCGAATCTGCCACATGCGGTCAAGTTTATATATGTTTACTAGAAAATTTGAATTTGATAATCAATGTGTACAATAATATGTTTTAAGTGAAAAATTTGCAGCTGGATGTCATAATATAAATATCCTATTTTTTATGTTAAAATATGTGGCATTCGGCACATATGTCATTTTAGTTGCTGAAATATGTAAAGCAGAATGCTATCTACCTAAGGGAAGGACTTGCTAAGCGAAATTGACTCATATTTTAATCATTCATGGTGAAAACTTACTATGCAGAGGCAGTTTACTTCAGATCGATTGGTTTAGTTGATCATGGCAAAGCACACTAGGGCTCTCCGCCTAAGGGGAGGAATGCCTTTGTGGAGGACTTGCTAAGGGAAACTGGCTCGTATACAACAGGAAAAAGTTATGCAATTATATAACAACAGGAAAAAGACCAATACTGCCTGCTCGTTCGCCTAGAATTCAACCCACGTCGAAGCTAGCTGTGTTCAGCGATTTTACCACTCAGCCGCTAGTGATTCCCCACCTGAAAACGAATCCGAGTTGAACTGTCAGCATTCAGCTGTCTTAGACTTTTGGCCGCTGTTGGGGACCATCTTATTAGGCACATATACTGTTGTAGGAAATCTAACCTGAGTTTTGAGTTTATATTGAAAATGATACATATAATTTTCATTCAATTTCTATCTATACATATTTCTTGCGTAAAACCTCGGTTATATGCTAGAATAGCAGCTGCTAAGCGGTAAAATCATTGAAAACTGGTAGTTCTGATCAGCGTATCATACAAATGTGAAGGACGCGTGTTTTTGTGGTTTTCCTTATGTGTAACGCGTGAACGAGCCAATTTCGCTCTGAAAACCCTAAAAATGTGTTTTGCCATAATCAACTAAACTGGAATTGAAACTCTGATGTATGTTAAGTTATTGTAAATTGCTTTACTGAAAAAATATGACGGGTAAACAAAAAGCAAAAATCTGCGCATGATGAAAAAAAAAATTAATTTATGTGAGTGTTTATGCGTATACTTTTAAGAAATGTATATTTTTTGTAATTAAATATGCAAATATTAATTAGATTACTTATAAATGTATTTTAAAATGAAGGATTAATTCATTCATAAACTCGTAAATTTTAATGTGACGAATTCTAGTTTGTGATTCTAGTATGGTATATTCTAGTTTGAAACCAATTCTTTAATGTAACTATATTGGACTAACTGTAGCAACGGGGGTGACCTTTGGTCAGTAGCCAGAGAAAGACTGTTCAGTAAAGGCCAAGTGATGAACCTATTAGGTTGTATCAGACTCTTTTTCTGTAGTATTCTTAACGTTAAATGTGATGTCCTTGTGTAACTTAAACCTTTTAATAAATTATTGCTACACTATAAAGGACTCTTTTAAGACCCCATGCAAAACAACCATTACAAGTTTAATATATCATATACTTATATCTAATTCTAGTTTAATATATCGTACACTTTAATATTTAACTGTAAGCATAAATCAAAAGTTTGCTGAAAAATACATTCATAAACTAGTATTTAAGCAAGGAATTATTCTCACTGGAAAATAGTCTATCAGACGATGTTGAAAAACACAGTATATGAGATGGGTACTTAAGGCAGAGTTTTCAGAATGCGTAAAGGATCATAAGAAACTTTTGGTAAGTATTAAAATAATTATTTCCTTGTATTTTATAATACTTCAGTTACAAGTCTTAAAGAATATTAACAAACCGTTTTCCCTACTTTCTTCCGAAATCTTCTTAGAAAGTAAAGTACATTGAAATTAGAAACAAGCAGCAAGAGTTAACATGCTTAACTATTAAAATAAATGACACTTAATTTGAAATAAATCGAACAGAGCTTGCATATTTTTAATAAATCAGATTTATATACATATTTGACGCAGATGAAGAGAGTTACATATACAGAAAGATTGATAAAAACTACTACTTCAAGTTTTGCAACAGAATACTTGAAATGTATTTATATTATAGGCATAATTTCGTTTTTCAAAAATGCTATATTGTTTAAGAGTGGTGATGAAAAGTCAATATTTGTGTTTACTTCGGATTTGCTTCAAATGTTATTGAAATCTGACGATCATCTTTCTGCTTAATTACACAATATTGAAATTTCTACTGCAATTACCTCGCACCATTTATCGCAAAAGTTCGAAAACTGTTGAGGCATAAATTTTAAAGAGTTTTTGAATAGTTATACACTTTACTTCTTATAAAATTATGAAAACTTAGGTTTCTGTATCGTATGATATTGATGACGAAAATCTTCAACAACTCGTTTTAAAAATTCTTCATCAATTAAAGACTTTTTACATCATTTGCGATAAAGGCGTTTTCAGTAATATCCGAAAAGTACATTTTGACTTTTGAGATTTCATGAAGCTATAAGAAAGCAAGCACAGATGTTAATATCTATATACGCGGTTAAATTTCTGAAGGAATACAGAATTTTGCTGAGAATTTTCTAAAGAGAGCAACAAGGAAATGCGTTTCTTATATAGTCGCTGTTGCTGAGGTTTTCAGCAAGCCGAGTCTCTTGCAATTTTCTGATTTTTTAAGCAGATCGCTGTGTTCTTCGGGAGAAGAATTATGAAAAAAAATTACGAAAGGTTTTGAATAAAAATTTAAGTGTTTATTTTTTAATATATCATGTAATATTATTGATCAATAATATTACATGGTATTACATGATAATAATTAATAATACATCATACAATATTATTAATTATTATCATGTGATATCACGTATCTTATTTAATATATTAAATTTATATTTTAGATTATATAAGTGTGTTTTCTTTTCATATGTCGATAATGTTTACCGACTTACTATAAAATCGACAGTTTGGAAATCGTTCTGAACAAAAAGCGCAAAAACACCTATAAGCAATATATACCTTTGTATCTGTAAAAAAATCACCAAATTGTGCCAAGGTAGTTGCATTAATACATAAGTACGCCAGTACTTACAAATATCATTAAATATTTATTTATTTAAATTCATAATTCTTTTTATCTAAAAAGCATTTATTTTTTGTCTGCCATTTTGCTTAGTTAAATATCTATTTAACTTCCATTTCACGATCCAAATTTAAATTTTGTTTCAAAACCAAGAAAGACATGTTTGCAAGAGATAATTTCGAATTTATATGAGAACAAAATACAGGTTGCATTATTACTTAACTACAAACTATATGGAAATCAGCTACGGAAACGTAATAAGACGAATGTAAAAATTATCAATATTTTATATTATCATAGAAAAAGCTTATTAAGCAAGTACCGAAAAATTGTCAAACCTTTCAACAAGGAGGCATTACTAATATTTGAAATTCAGCTTAAAATATTTCTTCATGTTACCTCCGCATTCCTCTTCGCTTAAAATAACAGAACGTATTTCCATACAAGCGCTTGAAACCCCTTGGTCCATCTTTTATTCTCCGTATCATAAATTCAATGCAAGAACTATAACAAAATGAAGATAACACTGCAAAATATGCCATTTGGCGAGAATGTCATCACTCTATATTCTACTTGTTGCAGGTTCGAATCGCGGTGAAGTCATGGATGTTTGCAAATGAAAGAAAAAAATGGAGTAATGCATGGTAAAAATGCATGGTAAAAAAGAAGTAGTGTCTTTGCGGTATGTGGGAACTCTAAATACATGGCGAGCCGAAAGTCCTCTCGAGAGGTTACTGGTAGGAGAAGAGAGATGGGAGACCCTCCGACTCATCTCCCCGGGGTGCCCTTTATGAAAATTGTGGCAGAACTGAGCGAAGTCGTGCTGTCATCTGTATAGTACTCAAGGCTCTTGCCAATGACAATGTTGCTGTCCTTGCCACGATGAATTCCAAGGGCTTGTTTTGGTGCTACTGTCAGACAAGTGAGACAAGTCGCAACAACACGCTTGCTCCATTCGTTGCTCACAGTCAAGGTTTTTGCTTCTTATGTTACTTACCAAATCATATTTTTAGAAGTTAAGGGCAAAAGTACATCTTTTATCACACAGAGTAGAAGCTCTTCCTCCATCCATATTTTGCGTACCTTGGTTCTACAACTCTAAAAAAGAAGTACAGTATGCTAACTGTAACATTTGTAAATATTCGGTAACGAACTTATAAAAGCTTTAACACACTTGAGTTCAAAATTTAGAGATTATTGCAGAAATCATGCTCATTGCACAAGAATAATTATAACTGCAATATTCGCAATTATTTATTGTAATTAAATGTGTCTAAAAAATCTGCTGCTACTCAGATATTTCAGGGAAAAGAAACTGAAAATAAAGTAAACTTCAGTAAATCTTGAAAGAAACTTTTTTGTCCTCGGTCGCATAGTTTGGCTGTAAAATTTTAAGTCTCAAAGTTATATATGCTGGTTACGTGTGAAAGACATTCATTAAATGAAGGGGGGAGTGACTAGTATTCGGTAGACTCGAGACGAAGCAAACAATATCAGTTATCTACATAGTGCTGAATATTCCTCAAAGCATGATCATAAAAACCTGAAGCCACTTATTAAACGCGACAGTAGTTAGTCTTCTTGTTGGTCGAGCTAGTCCGAGACCTGTATTTAGAGACGACGTTTGTCGTTGCTACGCTAAAGAAATCTTTACCTGAGAGCTATTTACTCGTGTCTTCTGAAGAGCTACTACAATACCCAAATAGCACCTAACCAGGTTCAGTTGGCAACACAGAACCCATCTACATACCTCTACGTCGTTCCAGGGCAATTCTCATGGATATAAGACTCGCTGTAGCTGCTTTTTATCATGTCTGCCGAAGCAAGTTAACAAGCATCATGAAAACAGTGTCATTCATATATGTGCGATGGCGAATGCGTGTCCCAGGCCATCTTTAATTCAAAATATTTTCAAAATTTCTTTCAAATTGAGCCTGAGCCCACCAATGAACAGAACTTAAGGGGTGTCCTTTCGGTTTTACTGACGTTTTCTGAAACACGATATTCTTGGAAGATGCAGAAAGCAAGGCCCACCGTATTACTCTTTATCGTAAGGGGCAGCATGCTCTTGAAGCTTCACAAGTTAATAAGCTGAATTATTTGAATGCAAGTACATGTACATTTACCGCAAAAAATTACATTCTTTGCAATTTTAAGTGGTTTTTTTTGGCAATTAGCAAGTGTCATCCTTTAATTTTAGTATTACTGGATGTTGACTGACTAATATACTTGTAAAAAGTTACATTCAAACATCACTTTTAAGATATTAGATAATTAAATATTCTTCTCTTCCGAAGCAACTGAAATTAAAATTGAAATAGGTATCACATCTACATCACATTTACGTCACATGTTTGTATCTAAGTTAACAATTAGCAAACTGATAAAACTCTTTATGTTAATTTTTATTTGTTTACACGTGCTATAATGTTGGGTGCTTACCCATTAACACCCTCTCAAGAAGATACCGCAATGTTTTGCCAAATAGGGTGATTGACAAATACTGCTTAATATTAAAATATAATGAAACAAAACCAAGTTATAAGTGATATAAATTATTTATTTTGATAAATATGTAATTATCTTCCCTAAATCAGTTTTATATAAAAATCTAAGCTGAAAGGTTCGGCATTCTCTACTGAATCAAGTAAAGTACTAAAATTCAAACAAAACCTCTTGAATGAGAGGCTTTCCTTTTAATTTTCCTCTTGCTAACAAAACCTTTATCTTTTTTTTGACCACCAAACTGGTGGTCAAAATCGATAACACTAACTTTAAGAATTTTTAGGAAAATATAACTTTGTTTATGAATAAGACGAATGCGAAATAAATATGGATTCATCAGTGCTTTCTAAAAGTTTAAAATTATCTTCCCTAAATCAGTTTTACAAAAGTCTAAGCTGAAAGGTTGGCCATCTCTACTGAATCAAGAAAAATACTAAAATTCTAACAAAATCTCTTAAATTGAAAACTGGTGGTCAAAAAAGCTAACAAAGACGAATGCGAAATAATATGGATTCATCACTGCTTTCTAAAAGTTCAATATTATCTTCCCTAAATCAGTTTTATAAAAATCTAAGCTGTAAGGTTCGCCATTTTCTAATGAATCAAGAAAAATACTAAAATTCTAACAAAACCTCTTACATTGAAAACTGGTGGTCAAAAAAGCTAAAACTAGCTTTAAGAATTTTTAGGAAAATACAACTTTGTTCATGAATAAGACGAATGTGAAATAAATATGGATTCATTCAGTGCTTTCTAAAAGTTTAAAATTTCATCAAGTATGTAGGTATAATATGCTTTTGTAAAAAAATTTTTTTTTGATTCTTATCAAATCCTTAGCACGTATTAAATTTTCGGTAATCTAGAAGTATATAACTAAAACATACTTTTAAATGACAGCTAAAAAAAAGCGATAGCTGAAGCATAACTTTCATATTTTCTATTTCTCTTTCTGCAAAATGAGTCTACGTACGATACGTAATTTAATCTCAAATTTAAGTATTATGAAACTTGAAGCTTAAGCTTGCTGGTTTATGAGTCTATAGTTAAATATATAGAAGAAGCGGGAATAGTAATTGTAATTATACTCTCACTAATTGATTACATTGCTGAGTGTTATATCATTAGCATTTAAAGATGTAAGCTAATAATGAAGGCCTTATTCTCGATTAAAAAGTCATGCAATTTATTCACTTAAGGGAGTTTATCTGTAATTACCGTAAATTACTCTTTAAAGTGAGGAGCTTAGTTTGGAAAAACACGTTCATATTCGAAACTTTAACATTTGCAAATATTTTGCATAATTGAAGAAGGATAAACATTAACGTTTATTATTATTATTATTCTGCTTAAATATTAAGAAAAGAGCATTTCAATCTGAAAACATTAGCTGCTCGTAAAAAGTATAATAAATTTAGTAAGTACACAATTTAGTAAGAGAAAATGAAGCATAAATATATACGAAACATGATTATGAATAAGTGCAAACTGAATTGATTTAAAGATCAAGCAAATAAAGTTTACTGTTGTCACATTTCAATTTTAATAAATGTAAATTACCTAAAACATAAACTATACTTATATCTCAAAGCGGTTAGCATCAAAAGACTCAATCTCAATGATAATAATGTTACTTTTATAAACCAGGAACTATTTTATAGTAATAAATGCACTTATTTTAAATTAGAGTAATAAAGTTAAATATTTATTTGTTAGAGTAAGGAAAATGATTTAGTTTTCTTTTGCAAAATGCTTCTTCAAAATTAATCTCCACATCGTTTTTTCAACAAATTTAGAATCTGCAAATGACATTATGAATGCTTTTAAAAGATTTGAGATAGTGCACGAAAAATCCATTTGTTAAATTAAAAATATGAAGCTTACCATGCAAATACGATTCACTAAATTAGGAAAATAAACATTTATTATGACCGCATATCTTTCTTTCTCTTTTTTTATAAATAACAGCCTTTAACAAGTGGAATTAAAGTGTGATTTACTTACGCAAAATTAAGAAGCAAAAAAAAATCACGATATTTCAATTCAGAGAGCAAATTTATTGTTCTCGTAATAAATAGAAATGTTAGGTCATTGATCTTAAGATTGTAGCTCAAAAAAAGGTATTACTCAATTAAGACTGAACAACAGCACCAAATCAAACTTGCTCTTTGTGCTGCATCTTTTGCGATTTCTTGTTGGGAAATTAAGAAAGTTTGCTCAAAATCAAGTTTAAGGATAAAAATAATAGCAAATTGACAAACTCACAACATTCACTTTCAGTATATCTATAGCTTTCACTTTTTCATAAAATCATACTAAAATTTTGGAATATTCTAGATGAGTTTGATTAAAAAAGAAGGCGTTGTATACAGAAAGGCATAGCGTTTACAAAAAGAAAGTAAGAAAAATATTTGAAAGTATCATCATTTTGATCATTGCAGCGCTAATCCATAGCGCCGCTAAGAAAGGTGATTATCAAATAATATCTTTTCTGAACATTACATCAAAGTTCTATTGTTAATATAAAAGCTAAGCTAAAAGCAAGTTTGAATTTCCCAAAAGTAAAATTTTTTCTTTAACATTCTCAAACATTTCTATAAAGATATTTTTAGCTCTAACCTGCTTTAACAGTTAGGACATACCTTTGAAATAATTCTTCACATACTTTGCATAGCTATTTCGAGCTGCTGCTCAACTGATACTTTTCATTTTAATTTTGTCTTAATGTAATCTAGAAATTGCCCTTTGAAATTTTCGAATCTTCTTTGAAATTGTTTGAGATATAGAAATTATGAATGGATTGAAAATGCTCAACAAAGTTGGAGCTGGTGTGTATACAGAGCTTCTTGAATTTTGTTTTAGCTTTGTCCACTTCGATGGAAAACTGGAGGAAATTAGAGTTGCAACTGAATAAATTTATTGTGAGAAAAGTGCAACTCAAAAATACTGTTATTTTTTCAGTACCCTTTCTGTAATCCAAACGATTTCTGTAAATGTTGTTGCGGAATCAAAAACTATTGAGTCTTGCTGAAGAATTTTTAATCAAATAATTATGTGGTACCATTTACAACAATAAAAAAGTAGCAAACAAAAGTACTGTGAGGAAACATTTTGATGTTAAATTATTTGCATAACTTCAGAGTAAGAATTGAAGAAATTCGATTTGTAATATCTCAGGCTGTACCAGATTCATTCCATTTGCGGCTTTTCTTTTGGTGACCGGACCTGATTGTATCGCTAAACATCTGTACTGCACCGATGTGTACAATAGTCCCTTGTGCAACAAGAATTTAGAGATGGACAGAGATCATTTGCCAAAAATGTTCCTCCTTGAAGGAAGAAAGCCTATACAGTCGACATTGGTGGACTAGAGAGTTGATGCAGTTCCCATTCAGCGACTAGAATTTTTTTTAGCGCTTAATGTCGTCATATGTTATTCCATTTTCCAGTTTCGATGTAGTTATTGTAATCAGATCAATTAATGTTTTCTCTTCTTGCAATTCTATTTATATATTTTTATCATGCTCCAATCTTATGCATCTTTGGTGAATGGTAACCAATGATATACAATCACCTGTCTTTGCAATTAAAAAAAAGAAGTTATGAAAATCACTATATGGAGTGAAAATATTCTGAAGTTTCAAAAACTTATGTTCCAATATACATTGGAGGGTTAAATACAAATTTGCATACAGGAAATGAACTTCAATAAAATCAAGCATTTTGTCGTATTTCCTAAAGCAGCAGGAAAAGCAACAAAATAAAGACATTCATTAAGAAGAAATGGAGGAATATAGGAATTTTCTTTTGCAATGTATTGAATTTAGTCTTCAGAAAGCGAGATATCAGATTAATTCTGTTTATCATGGCATCTCTATTTTCGAAACAATTAATATTCGAGAACATTACTTGATAACTTGAAATATCACTTAATAATTTTTTAACATTTTTTTTAACTTTCCATGACATATAATGATATAAAAATGAAATTATTTTAAAATTGGATAGAAAGGCATGGTAGAAAAGCATTAGTTATAAACTTAAACTAACCTTTCTCAGTTTCCAAATTATGAAGAAATATCTTTACAATTCTTTCAAACTAAAATATTAAACTTAGTAAATATCAAATGTAACTGGAGTCATTTTAATGTAATAAATACGTAAAAGCCTCCTTAAAATGGAAAAATATAATTTTGTATAACAGCGTAACGCTACGTTTTCTAATTGTAATACAAAGGACTGCTTACGAAAGAAGGATATATTCGAAAGTCACATGATAGATAATGATTTAATGATGATGGTTTCCTGAGTGTTTAAGGATATTCTTTAAAAATAAAATACAGCAGTGTATCAAATAGCAGAAAGTTTCAAGATTCTCATAATGTGTAACATAATCTAGAATCACTTGAAAATAAAAAAAAAAATTCCTAAACGAAAAAGTAACGATCTTAGTTCGGAACTTTTCTTCAGAAGTCTATCTTGGCAACTGAATGGCGATGGTAACAGAAACATTCCTTTCCAAACAGAAGAGAAAAAGAAAAAGAAAAAATCTTTTTCTTAAAAATATATTCATTATTTCAAACCATGATGAATGAAAAAGTCCTGTCTTATTTCTACACGGAAAAGCACCAGAAATCTAAGCTGGATTTCATGGATTGCTCTTCTTTAATGGAAAAGGCTTTCAGAGGGATTCGCTGTTATTGTAAAATATCGAAAGAGAATCCAAGGTTCAGTAATAGTGGCAGATAGTTTTGAGAGGTAAGGCACTAATACAAACAAGTTTTTGCTGAGTTTATTTCCAAGTTGAAATGAAAATGAAGTTTTAGATATGTGTAGCATATTTCGTGTTGCTGGAAAGTTTTTAAATTTAAAAGCACATTTAATTTAAGGTAATATTTAAAACTATATTTAATTAAAACCAATATTTAAAACTATGTTTAATTTATAATAATATTTAAAACTATGTTTAATTTCAACTTTTCTGTGTGCTTTCTAACATATATTTTCCGCTTAGAATTACGCAATGGATTTAAGAGTAATATAATAAAAGAACACTTTATTCCTTATTTCTCATATAGTTCCATTTTTACTTCCTTGGACGAAATAAATGAATGTATTTATCTCATACAACTCATAAACGAGTGGTCTCAGAACGTTGCATTTTTTTAAATGGGACAGTAGTAATATGCAGTTGTGCCCCTCTCTTTTAGGTTGCAGTCGGCCTCAATATATATATATATATAT
>KK118419.1:1564055-1636370 GCA_000611955.2 Stegodyphus mimosarum
TATATATATATATATTATACATGTATATTATGTTTGTTGCCACAGGAAAAGATATTTTAATCCAGGAGTTACTGGCTCCTTTTATTGCCATAAAATGTTAAAAGTGAAGGCAAAAGCTCTTCTCTAAGCTTTCAATATTGTATTTAGAGGGCGGTCAAACTGACCTCTACCGCTTTTCTATGTATAAGTGTACATAAATCTGAAACAAAAAATATGTTTGTTTCGAATTTTTACTATAAGCATATTTAAGAAATTTGAATTAAAATCACGAATACTTTGATATGTAATATGTTGTAGGAAATGCAGTTATAAAAATGTCAGTTTCACTACATTCACGGTTTTGCGTTAAGAGAACGGATTGACTGGACAAATCATGAACAGTTCTTTCTTTATTCCTTATATTTGATACCAAAAGGTAACCATCTTTAATGAGTTGAAAATCTTTTCGTTTAGAATTATAATAAGAATTTTAAACAATAATGACTGGGAAATTGTAAATAAGACACGATTCTTGCTTACTTAGTTTGTAGAGACATTAGGTTATTACGAAGTAGGAGAGGTGAAAAATAAGCAATGCCTTCGCCGGGAATCGAACCACGGACCGCTCGGTAACGCGTCGAGCATGCAGACCACTACACCACGAAGGCATGCGAAGAAGGCGGGAGAAATACCTTATAAGTTCACCTGTGTATATTGCTGTTACTAAAGCGTTTTCGTTAAACTAATGCTTGTAAAAGACATTTGATGCCTTTTAAAATATGGCATTCATCTTCTGCTGAAATGTTTCTTGCTTTGATAATAATTCGGATAAGAAAATATTTTAATTTGTTGAAATATTATTTTTATTTATTTCTTTGAATCATTTAAAATAATTTCCCTGACATAAAACTCAATTACTTAGCTGATATTTTATTTTTATTCTCTCTAAAACAGAAATCATAAGATATTTGTATTATGATTAGCAATTATTAAAATAATAAAATAACAGGAGCCTTTTTAAGCATAGGCATTATAGGCAACAATCTATGGCGCCGTTTTTCCAAAGGTTCGAGCTAAGATTATCTCACAAATGTCAACTAAACAAAGGTATATTTCGCTTTGAATTACTAACGTATTCAGTTTTTTAGACGCATCAAATGTACCGATCGCCTAAAGCGTCGATTCATCCAATTTTAGAATGAGTTTCATATTTTTCTAAAAACTTTATGCTAGCGATTTAAAAGTAAATATTCGTTTTTTCTAAGTTGATCACATCTAAGTTCAGACAATTAAACTTTTTTATTTATTGCTAAAAGGAGAGAGTTTTAAATGAAATTTAAAACTAACTTACATTTTTTAGGATTCCTTTAAGTTTTTCTTATAGAACACAAATAATTCAGCCTTCAAAATTATTTCGGAACCCTTATATTGTTATTTCAGCTCGTTCAGCAGCGTACTAGTGCTACATTAATTTTTCTCTAGTGAAATTTAATATTTTCCTTTCCTTTTTTTTAATCTCTTTGTGATATAAAACTGGTATTCGCAAACGTTGAAAGTTGAGAAAGTACAAAAAAGCTTTTTTAAAATAACTTGGGCAACTAAAATTTTGGTTTGAAACTCTCATTAGTGATAAGTAGGGAAGAAATAGAATAAAGTCAGTGCAAAGATTTCATACATTTGTTTCTTTAATATTTCCGCAGTAATTTAACACTGAAATATTCTTCTAACTTTTGTTGCTTAAAATTATCAAAAAGACTAGAAATTATTCAGCCATAAAATGTAGTATAAATTACTAAATGAGATAAAATGTGTGGTTTAAATCAAAATGATGTAACTACAGTCACAAGAAATTTATATCATTGATTGCGTCGCCGATCTATGAGAGGTCAGATCTGTCTGAAATGTGAAAGAATTAAAAACTTCCAAGTACTACGCCTCGAAAGATGCACACTTTTTGCTTGAAATCATAAGAACTACTGGCCCAATGCCTCTTTTGGTAACTTTCATAGCCTGTTCATTGCGTCGTTTTAGATAATTTCATTTGCTTGACCCTACAGATGATCATGAATAAGAGAGAATAGCGAAGTTAGGAGCTAAGAAATGTGGAAAGTAAACAACTGACTTTGGCCCGGGAGTGATGTGTTTTGGTTTGAAGGAACTCAAGCTTCTTTTTTAAATGACATTACATTTGATGAATAATGGTTGTTTATTAAGTAAAAAGGTGTCAGTTCCTTTAGAATTTTACAGTAATTATTGGCGGAATTATTGGGACATTGACGGAATCCCCGCCAACTTGCTTTGGATGGTAGCCAAGTTTCATTGTTGAGGGGCTAATACATGAGCACCAAAATACAGAGGCTGTTCGCATATTTTTAGACGATTTTGCTTTGCTCTAAAAAAAATGAATATAAAAATGAAAATAAATTTTTATTTGATTAAAATTAATCGTATTACACTAAAGTTAAGAACATTATTTGATTAGTGATGGAAAAAATCCTATTCTGGGATTATAAAAGTAATACAGGAATAGAATGATGTGTGTTTGAAAAGAAGATATACATCTAAAAATCTCTAAAATCCGCAACAAACAGTATTTGCTAAGAAAATTAAATACAAATTATTTAACGCCATTTCCCCTTTCTTAAAAATAAAGTATATATTTTATTTTATTTGGAAGAATTTTTTTACTTTCACTTCCTTCTACGATGTAAAAACGAAGTATTGTAATCGCAAAAAATTTCGGGTATCATATTGCAACCAAAATATCCATTTTAATCAGTATCGAATGCAATTTAACGATGTATTTGCGTGACATCTGTACGTAAGGACAGAATAAAGGACATTTTTGGCCCCAAAAAATTATAAAACTGATTTAATATGAATTCTGAAGAAACTTTTTTGTGGTGCCTGTGCGTACGTACGTAAGTACATATGTATCTCGCATAACTCAAAAACGAGTAACCTCAGAAATTTGAAATTTTGTATATAGGACTGATACAACATGCAGATGTGCACCTCCTATCTTTTTTGCAATCGGCCGCACCAAACATATATAAATATATGTATATGTGTGTATATATATATATATCCATATATCCACTTCCACTCTCTTACTCGGCTCAGTGATCTCAGGTTCTTTATTCTTATACGTTTGTAAATTGTGCATTTTTGTTTAAAATGATTGAATTATATTGTTCTTATCTCCCGGTTAAGGTTTTTATGCCTTTAGTAAACCTGCATGCAATATTTATAGAATTATCAACAATTTAATTATTTGTTTACATAAAACTTAGAAGAATAGTAGATTTGTTTCCATCTAGAGAAACTAAGCTTCGCAACAACAAAGATAACGCCTTCTTCTATTGTTGCGAATTAAATCATACTTAATCCGTTCTGGAATTTATTCGAGGAAATAGGTGTTTAAGATTTACTTCGCAATTTTTAATATAGATATTTTGAGTTTTTATGAATTTTTGCTTTGTTGCGAAGTGAGAACTTAATTAATTGAATGAGAAATACTGAACCGTCTTTGAAAAACTGTTTCTTTTTTGTTTGTTTGTTTTTTAAAATTTCTTTATACATCTTTTTATTTTTATTATAGTATTTTAATAGAACATGTGGCAACGATTAGATAATTCTTCAGATGATATACATTTTATGCATTCTGAGTTATAAATAAATGAGATATAACGCTGCTAAGTGAACCTAGTGCCAGAGTGTCGCTGTGGTAAACAAATATAATGAATTTTAAAGCGTGCATTTATTCTGTTGTGCTTTATGCGCTATCGACGAAGTAGATTTAATTCAATCCAATAATTTTAAATAAAATGCAAGAATTTAGCATTTCGTACACGGAAGTTATGTGGTGTGTACTTCGGATTTTCGTATTGGGTTAAACAAAATCCCAGTTAATCAACTTTGTTCAAACTACCTTTTCATAAACAATGACATTTATTATTTTGTGAAGACTTCACGCTATTTGAATGTCCTACGCTATTTATTGGCAAGAGAAGAAAGTAGTGTCATACAAATGTAACAGCCTCATTCCCAAATTTGCAGCTCAGGGTGTCTTTGATGTCTAAATCTTTCCTACGATTTTCGAAAGTGTCAACTTCAATTTTGCTACGCTTATGCGAAGTGTTCATTGCTACATATCGGACCAGTATCGCAATCATTTTTTCGTTTCCCAGACTGTTGACAGGGATGAAGAAATAAAATTTGGTTTTCATGGGGAAAACGAAATGCTTTCTATATTCACTTAAATTAGATAAAATATATTCTTATTTCATGTGTTGCAGAATCTGAGACTGCTGTACTGTTTTAAAATTTAGATGAATTTTCGTATTCAAATCTCTCAAATCCTTCATATAGATCATAGTAGTAAAGAAAACAATAGAGGACAAAAAAAATATTTCATTTAGTAGTAAAAACTTATAAGTAAGCAAATTTCTAAATGTGTGTTTTAAAAAAGTAAACAACATAATTTTAAAACTGAACCTACATTTATGAAGTATAAGATTTTATTAATGTCATTTAGTCATTTTAAGTGAATAAATTCTTGGATGTTGAGATTCCAAGTTCCAACGGCCACTGTGAGCCGCAATTATCGTGCTAGATAACGAGACTTGTTCCGTCGCACAACTGGTACAGTGGTAAGAGTAGCTGTTTGCCGTGCCGAAAGGCTCAGGTTCGAATCCTGAATTAGGAACAGATGTTTGTAAATGTATAGCGTCCGTGCGGCATGGGGCATTTCAAATATGCGGCGAGCAGAAAGTCCTCTCGATAAGTTGGTGGTAGGAGAGGAGGAGGGTGGGACACCTAGAACCCGTCCTCCCACGGTGCTCTCCATCAAAATTAGGGGCGGAACGGAGCTAAATCACACTGTGAGCTATAAGGTGCTCAAGGCTGTTGCCAACGACAGGCGCAAACATGTGCTCCTTGCCACGAGGAATTTCGTGAGCTTGGGCTGATTAGAGTGAACATTAACAACAGAAAAACGACTTGTTCCAGCTGTCATGATGTTAGTGTCAACAAGGACACTTCAAATAAGCTTATACTTAACCTTAGTCCGCAGACAGGATAGCAGGTGCTGGAGGCGGTGTGACTAAGTGTCACGTGGTACGACGAAAGCATCTAATTGGCTGCATAAATTCTAACAAAATGTCAATTTTACAATTTAAAGCATGTATTAAAATATTCAAAGTCATTACAGGATAAATTTAAAAAATTCTGCGAAACAGTCCCTAGGTGTAGAATTCAGCAAGACAGTACAGTCGTCGTTAATGCTGGGATGCTGAGATTTATATCCTCGAAGTAATTTAAATATAGGGTGAAGAATACTGCTGCGAATTGCATGCGAGGTGGAGTATGGCAAGATAATATCCAAATAGGCAGTATTTCAGGGCATGTGAGATTACAGGCAAAAGTAATGGCACTTGGGAGCAATAAAAGAGGCAGACTCAAAAGTGGAATCCTCATTCAGAAGTGGCGCTTTTAGTTTTGCTTTGTTTTGGAGGTCAAGATGGGTTCCGCATAATGAGACAGAACGCCTGTCAGCGAATCTCAGCATTGTTGGAGCATGAAGTAATCGTAACTTACCAGAATCGCAGACTGTAGCAAAACGGAGTTGCTGGTCACCTTTATTAAGAACGTAAGACCTTTATATGAATTTTCAATGGCTGTGTCTAGAAGTGTCATACGAGGCGGTAAGCGTATTCTCAGCACCTGTCCTTCCAATAGCGAATACCGGGGAAAGACATCTTGTCTGCTAAGCTACATCCTGTATCCTCAGTCAGGAAATTGTGTGTTTGGCACAGTACTAAGTATTCACAAAGATAATACGAGTAAGTCTGCAACTGTCAGCAAGTTTAGTCAGCAACTGTCAGCAAGATGTTAAATTTTCCCATATGATTTTTAAATCAAAGCTGTTGTAAAAGGGGTAGAATTATTTTAAGATAGCTAAATATTAAACTCTTTCCAGAAAAGTAAAAAAAGGTGTTTATTTTAAATGTTCTTAAAATTATCAAAAGGTGAATAGTTTTAGTATACATTTTGGACGACAATAAAACTTTTAATTATTGTGTACTCAAAATGCTGTATGTTTTAAAGCACGAAGATTTGGATTTTCGAATGTCGATACTTTTTCGAAGTTTCATGGATCTTGGATTTACTTGTTTCTCTTTCTGACAATCGATTAAAACTACACTTGGTGTACGTAAGTTCTATTCCTGCAAAGGAATCAGTAATCTGACGTATCCATAACTCTGATTTAGCAGCATTTATTATATGTGAATCAATTAGATGAAGCGAATTCATTTGTGTTTGGGACTTTATTCATGCGCATGAAGCAGCTCATGATTTCATGCAGGCAACGTAATTATACATTGTTATAAAATACTGGCCGAAGGATAGTTGTAAGTAGCAAGACTTAAATTTCATTCGTTTAGCGCTTCATTCCTTACAAAACACTGCATAAAGACTTTATCATGGAAGGTCTGATATGTTTACTGATACTATTAAGTGAAAATGAAGTCGCAGAAGATAATGGGGATCAAGGAATACTACGAATGATGAATACCTTTTGCATCACTAATTACTGCTTTCAAAATCAAGGTCCATTTGGAGATGAGACTTTTGTGTCTCTATAATGAGTATTTGATTGTTTTCCCATTAGTGATGGTGAAATCATCTGGTAACGATTATACTCAGGATTAAGTTGCCGATAGCACGCCCCTCTCTCAGATGTTATTAATGATCTCAAAGAATCCAGTGCTTTCATTTGGGATATTTAGTTCTTTATAACAGCAGTAAGTATTGAAGCGTGAAGATTTCTTTTCAGAAACTTCATTAAGAGTACTTGTAATTAAACAAGTGCGTGTTACGTACTTGTTTAATTACATCACTGGATACTTGGAAAGTACTTTTTTAATAATAAAGCGTCAAGTTTGAAAAGAATAACGCATAAAATGCAGATTCGTGCTTCTTTTAGGGATTAATTAATATATATAGATTGGGAATTTTAAAATTTTTTCTTTAAATTTCATAAAAAGTTCTTAACGAAGTAAATTAGTTCTTGAAAAGTTTGAAAGATCATGCAAAATAATGTTTATTATTTTGAATAAAATATTGAGAAAAACCAGATCTGTCTAACATGGGTGTCAAAATTACCATTTTTTGTGAAAAAAAAAGTGTTTAGCATATCAAACGTCACCCAAACAAATTTTCATTAATCATGAGTGTCATATGAAATATTTGAACCGTCATTTAAACTGTCTCTTTGTACCTTATTACCTGGTACTAAGTGAGAGTTGTTTTGATTAGCCCGAATGAGCTATTACTCACGCAACGGGCTTTTGCGTCTTTCACTATAAACGATTGTAACAATTTTTGAAATCATTGCCGTCAGGTATTATCACCCTGTATTATTTTTTAAATAAATTAAATAATGAAGTATGTAAATACGAAACTATCTATGTACGTATGTTTCTCACACTATGAAATAATTAAGGTATCTAGGGCCATCTAATTTTGAATAACGTAGTCCTCCACTCTAGCGTGTACACCTGAAATCCCGAATTCTGAGCTTCGAATTCAATATTTCACATTGTTAAATTTAACGAATTTTTTATTAACAAACTCAGTGATTTGAAACCTATCAGTGGCAACACTATACGGAATGTAATATTTTTATATGCAATGCGGGAGACTGTGTATCGGAAATTCATAAGATATGCTGCTTTTTGTGATTTTGCTGTTTAATTTCAATGTATATGAGGTAAGTGTGAAGAACGTAATATTTAATTATTAAATTTAACATACAAAATGCTTATAATAAAAAGAGAAAAAGAACGTTTTTCAAGTCATCTTGCTAAGAAAACTGAACATTGCTTAATACTCCCTCAGGAATTATAAGCATATGCTGAACTTTTTACATTTTTTTTCGTAAAAAACCGTAAAAATCCATTTTGGGAGACTGTTAAAATCTGAACTCTTTCTGATTTTACTTTTTATATAACTTTTTTTTCTTGGCATGCAATGTTTCTAACATAACCCAGTTTAAAAGTCAAACATATCACTGCTCAGTTTCAATGTTTAAACTACACCATAGAGCCAAAATTTTAATTTTCATGAAGCAAACTTGGAAAAGATTTATCGAATATTGGCTGTTTATCAAAATTTATTCTTTCTTTTGTTATGAATCTGTTTTTTGCTAACTAGAACATATTTTCTTATTAAAGGAAACGATTTACTCCTTTGCAGCTAGCAGTCTCATGATTTTAAGTGATTGTGATACTTCATTTCTAGCTGAAATAGTACTTTTAATTAACTGTATGTAACCTTAATAATAGGATAAATCCGTAGACCTTGGGAAGAAATGAAGTTCCATGTGCTTAGATTAGAAATTACAGAACTTAGATAGAAATCATTGATTAAAAAAAATAATTTCTCTGTATTCGGAGTCAAAGACTTTTTCTTCCGTCTTCTTTAGATTAAAAGTTATAACATAAAATATAATTTAAAAATCTTTGAAATGATAGAGGTTTAAGCTACAATGAATTAATAAGTAAATTAATATTTTAGCTATCATAATATTCTTGATTATATGTGACTAGAAATCAAATTTTGTGGCGTCTCGATATGAACTATGTTAGAATATTCACCATATTTCAAACGAGCAGTTGAATTAATAATAGAGAATTAATGTGTATAATGATGATCAATTTAGCTCGTTTTAATATTTTTTCAATGATTTTTGTTTAATTTTCTTTTATTAGCTCAAACGGGAGTTAGCCCAGAAGGGCTATTAGTCTCGAAACGGCATTTTGCGTCGGATCACTATAAACGGCTGCACCACTTTTCAGATTGTTGCCAACAAATGTTATCATCTTGTATTATATTTAAAGAAACTAAATAATAAAAAATATCCATGAATGTATGCATGTTTTTCGCACTGTGAAAAAGCATCGCTACCTAGAGTCATAAAATTTTGAATAACGTAGTTCGCCACCCGAATATGAGCACTTCAAATTTGGGTTTTGTTGCATGTGTCATATTTTGTAAAATTTTAATTAAAATTTTTGATTAAAAGTCAAAAATTTCAAAGCGAGCAGTAGCAAAACTGTAGGGAACAAAAATTTTTATTTCATTCTCACGAAACTATCTATCGGAAATTCTAAAGATATGCTCTTTTCAAATATTTTTAGCCCAAATGCTCTCGAAATTTATGTGTGTCTGTAAAAGAAACAAAATGTCCATTTGGACGTAATATAAAATCCAAAAGTTATCAGACTTTCTTTTTTTATATTTTTTATTTAAAACTTGTCATTGTAATAACTTGCATGATTCTATTTGCAGGCATATACAGCCAAGCCGTGTACGATAACTGAGCGCACTTTTTTTATTTGTTGAGCATTTAACTAGAACAACGGTTTAAAGCAAAATGATATATATATATATTATTTCTATTGCTATTATGAAGAGGGTTGGAATATAACCGTTACTTATCGATTTAAGGAATATTATGCACAGTAAATCAGATTTCCTTCATTTAAGATGATATTTAATAATTTTTAAAAATATTCAGCACGTCTAATTTAATTGCTTGAGTTACAATGTACGCACAAAATACATAAGAAATGTAATATTATGAGTTTCTACTTTCACAATATTATTTGGTGAATCCGTGAATAAGTAAAAATATTAAGTTAAAACTTAATTAACTAGCAAGAAAGCATTTCTTTGTGATCGTATACATTTATAGATATCGCGTTGTGAGTAATGTCTTTCCGGGACCGAGCTGTGAAAAGATAGGACAAAAAGAAAATGAAATGTACTTAACTAAAGCATACATATAATGAATTCAAATTAATACCATGTTTATTAAGTCTACTCATGTCAAAAGGAATTTCGCATTATTATTTCTCAACAAGCTTATCTATTATATTATCATAATGAAGTTAATTAAATTTTTGGAACCAAATTACAAATATGACATACTTAAATATTATTTTAATACAAGTTATTAAGGCTACTGAAGAAAGAAACAGGCACGATTCCTCTTTTGCTTTAAATATTAATTTAACACCCGGAGGAATAATTATTTTCATAACAATTTAACATATTAATCATGAGGAGCTTTCAGCCAAAATTTAGGTAACTTACAAGGATAAGGAAATAGGCGAAAATTCTATAGGTCCATTTTGAAAAGACTTTTCAAAATTATTAAAGGAAGACTTAGCTGTTTGACGACTTTTTACATTCCTTGATACCGAACTTCAGATTTGTAGTTAGGCCACGTCGACAACTCAGTCCGGAGAGCTACCAAAATCCTTGTGTCATGAAGAAGAAAGGATCACGAAAGTTCGCAGAGGAGAATCTCCGTAAATCGGCTGTCATATCAAGATGTAACTGGCGGCAACCTCGTCATAGTCAGCGAGCTGGTGAAACTTGTCCTGGATTCGTTCGTTATGCTGACTCATATCTATTCGCACCGCAATTGGAAAAATCCAGACCTCGTTCGAGACAGGAAGACAGGCGATAACCCGAACTGCCCATGGACGTAACAGGAACAGAGTCTAAATTCTCACTGACTGACGATTAAGGAAAACGAAGAAGACCCTTTCTTGACAGAGCAACACATCATGAAGTAAAGTCTACAGTGTAGGATATTCTACGAACTCTGCTCCATTCCCGGTGATAGCGTCAAAAATCCCCACTTTATTTCCAAGTGGAAAACCAAGTCGAGAGCATAGTTGCCGCTCCTCGCCTTCTCCGCATCTCACCTTCTAAATAACCAACACTTACCACGCCCCGAGCAAAAAGTGATTTATATCAAAACTCCTCCCTCAATTCTTTCAAAAGTGAGGCTAACATGAAGGCTGCGTTCGTCGCCCACCTTTCGGGAGCAAATTTCCATTTTTCACCCTGATAGACCAGAAACTGTCTACTGAACATGCGCCACTTCTCTGAAGCGCCCCTACGATCGGACACTTAGATCGACAGTTAAACGACCTCCACGGTAGGTGAAATGACAACCTTCTACCCCTCGTGACGTACTTCCTGTCCTTAAAGGGCAACCGAAACAAAGCAATTTCCTTCTAGACACTAGTAACACCCCCTGAACGAAAGAATATTCTCTTGCCTTGCTAAATTCAAGTAAAAGAAAAAATAACAAAAATTCATTGAAGCATCTGTTTTAACCCAAAATTAAAGAATTTACATACCCGAATATTCAATTAATCATAAATAACGAAATATTAAATTACTAATTCAAAGAATTAAATAAATTAAGATTTTCATAAATAAGAAAAATAACTATTATTCTTATTTAAAAATAACTAACTATTCAAACTATTATGAACATAACAGAAAATTAAGTTTACCTTAACGGTAAATTTTAAGTATACTTGTACCAAAATTTATTTTTAGGCAAGCTAATATAATGATTGAAATGATACGTTTTTTTAAAATCCCAAATGACCAACAACGTAATAAAATTTAACAAAAATAAAGAATGAGTATCAGAATGCTAAGTAACTACCATCTACACTCGTGTGCAAGAATAAGAGACATTCGCTGTGTTTCCTGCAAGAGTGTATCAGCTAAAATGAGTAGTCAAGAACGTATGAAGGAATGAGGTGGCGAATTGTCGATAGATTGGAGAAAAGGTCGACCAAGACAACTTCAATCCTGGAAAAAGGTCGACCCTGGAGAAAGTTGACCAAGATCTACAATGCGGAAAGAGGATCATTATGTAGCATTTTCATCAGAGCGAATCAGGATTGCTACAACTTCACAGTTCTCGCGCGAGCTGCATGCTGCAACTGGAACTCTTATTTCACGGTCTACAGTTGCCCGATGACTTTGTGAAGTAACTCAGTGCTCAAGAAAACATCTGTTTGAGTCTCATTCACTGTAGCACACAAGACAGGGCGTTTTGTTTGGTGCTCACAACATGCGCCTTGGACCAGACTTCAGTGGACCTTTTACAGATGATTCAGCCTTGACACTGATTCTCGGCGTACCTGTATCTGTAAAGAGCCTGGAACATGATACCACCATTCTTTCATCAGGATAGAAGGATCTTTACGGTAGTTGAGGTGAAATTGTTTGGCCAGGCACTATGTTGGACAGTTCCCTTCACGTGTTTGACAAAGGTTCTCTGATTGCATGAGGTGCAGAGATTAGAGAGTAGAGTCTTATGTTCAGCTCTTTAGGGAGGAGTTGATCATGAGCTCCTGTTAAAGGACAACGTTTATCCTCAGAGAGCTCGGCAGGTCGCGATTACCTGAAAAGTAAGGATATTTGCCGCATAGATCGGCTATCTATATCTTCTGACTTTAACTCTACAGATCATTTCTTTGGCTCTCTTGGGAAGGGAATTTCATCTCGCCATGCCCCTCCGAGAACCTTTTCGGCCTAAGAACTGCCTTATATGAAGGAGTGGGAACGTCTGCGACATGAACTCTTCAACTGACTCCTGTCCTGTATGTCTTTACGCTGCGCGACTTGTATGGATGTGAGAGGGGATCATATCCCATATTAGATTAAATTTTCAGTTAGATATTATATTGCGAGTTTCGGGTATCACTGCAGCTTTGCTGATAATCAAGAGTACATAAAATGGGTTTTGAATGTTACAACTCTTTTTCTGTTATAGATGTATACTGATAACAATTTTCATTGAAATCTGCCCATTAGGTTTCCAGAAATTCGATATAATGTGCAAATTATCTTAACTTCGCATACGAGTGTAGGTAAAAACGCCTTGTAAATTTGTGTGTTTTCTGACATGCAGTCATTTAGAAGTAATAATGATGGTTAATAATGATGGTATATTATTTATTTTTATCTCACTTTGTGAAACGATATGATGCAGCAGCCATTTTAAAGATCAATATTAAAATTTCTCTCTTGGAAACTTTATACAGTGGTATGGAAGCATTTTCAAACTGGCTTTAATATAAAAACATTTGGAAGAACTTAAGGCTTGTATGGCATTAGAATAATAATTCTTCAATTAAAAGTGAAAACTAAAAAATTTAAGACATATTTTCGTCAAATAGTGTATTTAATATATATTTATAATTTTTGTTATCTACGATTTTTGTTTAGATGGTACGAAGTAGGGAGTTATCTTTCATTAAAACTGAAATTTAAAAAAAAAATTTTACATATTTTTCTTCAATAGTTTATTTAATGTAAATTTATAATTTTTGTTATATAAGATTTTTGAACAACATACCAATACATTTAGTTGGTACGAAGTAGGGGGTCGTCTGTCATTAAAACTGAAATTTGAAAAAAAATTAAGACACATTTTGGTTATATAGTTTATTTATTATAAATTTATAATTATTATTATCTAAGTTTTTTGAATAAAATTTTAATATATTTAAATGGTACGAAGTAGAAAAAATAAGATTTTTAGTTCTAGGCTTTTTTGGGAGCCAAGCATAGAGGGCTGTCTGCCTAGGGGAGTGGGAAGCTGGATTGTATACGCATTACACAGAGGGAAAATCACGAAAAAGCCCATCCAGCCAGTCCGTTCGCGGGATGCGAACCTCAGACTGAACTACCAGTGTTCAGTGACTTTATCGTTCGGCTTCTGGTAAGGTCATTTCAGTTCTTAGTGAAAACAAAGAATGAATACGACATATGCGATTAACATATTATAGGACAGAAGCAAGTAATAATAATTTTAAGCATTTTTGATAAAGCAATACATTTAAAA
Source organism: Stegodyphus mimosarum (assembly GCA_000611955.2). NCBI lineage: Eukaryota > Metazoa > Arthropoda > Arachnida > Araneae > Eresidae > Stegodyphus > Stegodyphus mimosarum. Next base: position 1,577,767 of record KK118419.1, read on the forward strand.
ACATTTACAAATATGGCGTCAAATTAGAGATCCCCTTTGTCTACATTACTGCTTTGCTTTTAGCTTAATAATCTTTGTGAAGGGACAGAAATGCATGAGGACATATAAATATCGTAATCGTAATACAATTGAGCTATTGTACATAAAAATTCCTTTAGGAATTTAAATATAATAGGGGTACTGTTTCTCAAATTTCCATAAGTTAAAAATGTCAGAGATTAATGTTTTTATCGGCAAATCAAAATTTTGTTTCCTGGCAGTTTTTTGTGACTTCAATTTTTCGAATTTCGACGATTGTCTCTGCATATGGAGCTGCTATCGAAAACACATTTTCCTGCAACATTTTACTGTTTGTATGAATTATAGGAATTCGGAGCGTGAGTAAAGATAGCACTAAATTTGGTTTCCAAAGCCAGAAACATTTTATAGTTTCTGTGAAAAAGCTTCCGCCATTGTTTTGTGAAGTGAGTCACTATGAGTTGCATTTATATATGACATTTAAAGTTTATAAAATAATTAAAATGTGGCTTCGAGAAGTTAATTTCAAATACAGTTTATGCTTCGCTTTCTAAGGGTATAAACACTTTTGTTTTGTTTCAGTCGCTTTCGCGAAATATAAAATAAGTATTTAGATTTCATGTTTGGGAAATCTTTTATCATTTAGATACATAAATAGGAATGCATTCTCGATTTAAACAAATATTATGCGCTTTTCCTAGCACATAATGTTTAGTTAATCTTCCTTTTGAATTTGTTTATTATTCTCTTTGAATTAATACAAAAATCTGAAAACATAGAACAATTTAGAGACACATATTTCAAATAAAACTCTTATCAGCATTTCCTGTACATCCATAATTTGAAACTCAAAATATAAGGAATGATGATGTTAAATATTTAGAAAATAGCGCTGTATAAAAAAACATTTCCCTTCAAAAAATAAATGTTTAAAAAACGTAAAGCGCAGTTTGATAGCTGAATATATAACAAACAATTATGCATGAAATCAAATTCTCAGTGGAAATTTTATTTGCAGTTAAAGTGTATAAATGCTTGAAACTGAAATGAAACAAGAATGATTTTCAAGAAGGCAGTACTTTATTGTATCTGATGTAAATGTTCAGTTTCTCTTAGAAATATTTTGAGAATAAATTTGACTTTCTTTCATTAAACAGAACTATTTACGAAATGAACAAAATAATGTAAATTCCTGTTTAACAAATGTTTCAGAACTATTATCTTGTTTATACTCAAAGACTAAATGATTTCTTTTATTTTGTTAACAGATCATTTATCTTTAGTTTGCAAATAACGCTTGAGAGAAATTGTTCTAAACAAAAGTCTGGCTAAAATATGTTACGTATGTATAGAAATAAAATAGGTAATAATTATATGATAATAGAGTTTGAAGAAATTTTATTTTAACAAGAGCTTGTTATTCGTTTTGGTACTTTGACAAGCTAAGCGTAGAATATTATTTCAAATTACAACGCACTGTTATTATTATCAGATCTCATGAACATAATGAATTAATTTCCTGGTAAGCAAAATGAAATTATGTAAATACGAATAAATTAAACTTTGAATGTATGTATGATAGGTTAACGAATGCAATCTTCTTTAAGCTATCGTGCCTTTTGTAAACCTTTAAAAGCGTATGAAAAATTATCTCACATTCTGAGAGTCGTGAATTTAAATGAATAGAATAGACTTAAATACTACGATTTCTTTTATAAAAATACAGACATTCAATCTATGTTTTATTTGTTACAATAAAACATTTGATACATAAATATATTTAAAATTTTCTCTTTTCCTACACATATTGCTGCTAATATTCAAGCGTTGTTGAGCATTTTGTAACTCTGGAATTTGGAAATATGGAAGCAGTTAATCAAAGAATGATGCGCAATGGGGATCTAAAGGATAAATATCCAGACATACTTTTAGGAATTTAAAAAATGATAATATTAATTGCTTCTTTGATTTCAGGCGATGCCATACTAAATATTATTTTTTTCTCCATATACATAATAATATTAATTTTCCTTCTTCCTAGACAAAATCATGTTACTTTTAAATCTCCTTATACACATTAATATAAATTATTTTCTCCATATATACAGAATAATATTAATTTTCGTCATCTCATACACAGTGTCAGGACTGAGTGTTCGGTGCATAATCTTGGAAAACATCTTCGTGAACTCCTTAAATCCTGATCTGGAACAGGGAGCTGAATGCAGCTATGTTCTATGGTAGAATACTGTGATTAAGTGGTAGAAGAACTGCACTTTAAAGGGATTTAAAATTATCTTTTATTAAATCACAATTATTTACAATCACTTCCCAACTCGGGAGGGATACAGAAAGTAGAGACCGCACTTGGGTCTAAAATGAACAATCAAATAAATTTAAACTAAAGCTAAATATAAATTAAATTACTCGTTGCTCACAGAGCTATAACGCGAGTTTGGCCTCTAAACTAAATGGTGCGTAGCAAGATTTAACTAATTCTGACGCACTTGGAATTACTTCAATAAGTAATCACGTAAAAGCGCTACGGCTTAGAATTTAAATACTAACTAGTCAGGCGAACGTCGAATAGAGTGACTGTGGTCTGCGACTCAAAGCTCTCTCACACTGAAAGGTTTTCTACCTTTCGTTAAATACATCTTGGCTCCACTTCAAATTAGCATAAAGCTGAAACGCGCGGTTATTCTAACGGGAAGTTGAAATGAGAAGAGATAGAAAAAGTAAACTTAAAATAAAACTTTGTTAGTTTAACTAAAACCTTACAACAGTAGTATTAATTTTTAAATTTTTCTTCTCCATATACACAATATTATTCATTTTGCTTCTTCGTGTACACAATAATATTTCGCCACATTCACAATAAGTGCATGACACAGAATGTTTTTACTTTTTCATACACCATCGTATGATGCATGGAAATTTGGATATCATGGATTCAGAATGATCGTGAACCCAGCATTTCTCGAGAGGAATTTCATAATAATTAGATGTAAACTTAACAGCTGTAAAATAATAATGCAACTAGAATAAGTTAGAAATACGATAATTAGCAAATCGTGATTGCTACGAAAATGTAATGTACGATTTATGGTAAAAATCGGACTAAACCCTTGCTAAAGATATGAAAATGTCAGCATTCAGTTTTTGGGATTAAATTTAAAATTTGCATTATTCTGTATCAGTTTATCATATAACTATTTGCTCTCGATTTTGAAGGAATAATCGCATTTCCCCGTGCTTACAGTTGCGCTGTTTGCAAGTCAGTTTGCACGTTTAGCTAGTGAAAAATTCGGTACTTGAATCCCAGAAGAGCCACCTGGTTGTTTAAAATTTCCTGGCATTCAAAAACTTAATGATCTCTATGGATGAGGCTTTGTTGAATCCAGATGCAACCGATGAATGCTAAATTGGCATAATTTGATTTCATTTGTTCAAACGTTATGTGATTTTTATTGACCGAGATATATGAAGATGTAATACAAAAGTTGTTAGAAAATTTTAAAATGCATTTAATCAGGCTCATATGTAATTCATGAAGTAAAAAATAATATTACAATTGAATACAAAAAAGATGTCAGATATGGACACCGCATGACTTCTTTGTACGTATGCCAAATTATACACATGTTCCGCTGCATTTCATTTAAACTTATTGCCTCGAATACCATTAGATACATATTTTGATTGAATTAATTGAGCTCTCATTTCGCGGCAAGGAAGCAATGCATAAAAACTCAAAACATCTACATAAAATATTGTACAATATGAGAAATATAAAGCATCAGGTAAAGTTAAAAACAGTTATAAAACAATTTTTACAATAAAAGTTTTTAAGCTAATACAATTAGAGTTTCTGAGCAAAAACAAGCAAATCGGCAGCAGGCAGGAAGACATATTTTTCGGTTATTTTGATCCCACTGAAAGAAAACACATAAACATATGTGTACTAACTGACTTAAGTCACTATTCTACTAAGAGATTCAAATGTAAACAAGTGGCGTTTTCCTTAGGCTTAGCGCCACTTAAACTTTTAAATTGTTGATTATTCTATAACTACTGCATGCATATCAACTAAACGCATAAAAAGCTTAACCGAAACATAAGAACAAAATAATTCAATCATTTTTAAAGCAGCAAATGCACAATTAATCAGTTTATAAGAATAAAAAAAGAACTCTCCGAGTCCCTAACAGAATGGTTATGTATATGTGTGTGTGTGCATTTGATACGGCTTTTGCAGCAAACAAGGGAGGTGCACACCTTTGTGTTAAGGCAGCTCTATGTATAATTTTTTAACATTCTCAAAAAAAAACTCTGTTAATTCCATTTTAAATCCATTATACAATCTGTTTTGAAAAAAATACTCCTTTATTCTTTCGTAGGCGAAGATGTCAAACAAAAATATTGTTCAAATTGATTCGAGAGCGGTCAAAATGGATATTTTCGTTGAAATACGATACCCGAAGTTTTCTCCTATTGCAGTACTTCCTTTAGTTTTTAAAAAGTGGTAGAGTCGTTTTGAAGCTCGCTAAATACTGCTGCAAATAAAGCTTTGGAAATATAAAATATGCTATGGTTTGAAAAATTATAATCTTGTATCAAATAAGAGAATAAAAGATAATGCATTAAATTGCTTTACCAACGAAAATCAGAGATCCCCAGTGAATGTAAAATCCAAATTAAACGCTGAAACCTGAAAGTTCAAATATAAATGAGAAAATGTTTGGGGGAAATTTACTCTCGAACTTGTTTGGGAAAAACTGCGCAGATACTCCCCACCGTCCTTAAGCTAAAACTTTCATAGAAATGGATTTTTTATTTTTAACTGATGAGAGTTTTATTGTTAAACTAATGAAAAAGGAAGTTGGTCAGTTTATGAGCTTTTACTTTTCGTTTTGCCACTTTACAGGGAACAGTCATCTCTGCATGATATTATCGTTAAAAAATAAAGCATTTCTATAGCTTCTGAATTATATGTAACTAGACTTCAATACAGGAGTTAGATCTGAAACTCAAATATATATAAGCAGCACATCACGTATTGACGAACGAGAACTAATAAAATAATTAAATTTAGTATTAAACGAATGACCTTTCATTATATTAATGCATATTGGGGGATTTATACGCATGCTGATATATGCTTGTATTCTTTCTATTTATTTTTGAAACGTGATAGAGCTCGTCAAATACAAAATTAATTTTTCAAATAAATCATCATACTTTTAAACTAATTTCTGTGTAGATCCTGGATATTTGTTTATCTCGTTTTTTCAAAGTCCCGTGTACCACTTTTCGTAAGAAAACTACAAAAATAAAAATCATGCATTTAACAGCATGCAAATAGTCATTTATAACATCTGTAATGCTAGATGTATAGTAATGTTTATTTAAAGTGAAGTAAAGAATGATTTAAAAGCTATTATCATTTATGTTATACATTCGAAACCAAACTTCTAAATATTAAGTAAACTTGTTTTCTATTGAGCCAAACAGTAGTCATCGAACATTAGGCTGCTAAGAATTTTCTTAATTAGTCAGATAAACGGAGATATAACAAATTTTTTCTGTTTCCTTCGATAGAGTTGGAAAAGTTTTTAACTCTAACTAAAATATAATATTTTATTTCGATAAATGCTGTACAAAATTATTGTATTTTCTATCTTAATGCTCTGTAAATAATTTACTATAGTAACGAACGTCTGTTTCCGATGAAAGCAGAACGATAACAAGGGATCGATTGGAGAGTTACTATCATTTAAATTGAGTTCTTCATTTGTAGCTGAAGCATGACTAATTATATAGTGGGTGCAAGCCCTCTACTTTGATCTTCGGTCATGTTCCGTCCACTAAATAAGCCGTTTCAAATTAACAAAATCAATTTTCCGATACATAATCGTGTTACATGCTTAGCCTCCGGAAGATCTGGCTCTCGAAAAGATTTTCTCCTGTTTAGTCGCCGGTGCACAGGGCGTTATTGCTCTTGTAATTAATTCCTATGGAAAAGTCTTCGGCAGTTTTTAATTAAAGTGGAAAGCAAGTGTTGTGTGATCCTCGCAATACCTGAAAGAAGAGAAGAATTTCAATTGTGGGATCACGTGGGAAAACAATCCCACTCATGAGATTGCAGTACAGAAGTTCCTATTATGGAGGCTCACATTCCTTGGGGGTCAACAGAAAATAAAAATAACTTTGTTATTCTTATAAAAGTTCCCAGCGGTGAGGGTAATTACGTACCTCTTTTGCAAACAGTTAACGTTTTAAGCAACAAAATGTTTGCAGTGCATATTGCTCAAGAAAACATAAATAAAAATTGCAGTAAGAGAAACTTTCTATTTCGGACGTGTGCACATGTCAGAAGAATCTCGCAGCTAATTCCGTGTCAGCCTAATAGTGAAATAAAGGTTATTCAGTATAAAGAATAAAACATTTTTACCGAAACTGAATAAAGATATACAAAGAATCATTTTTCTCTAGTTCATATTCTTCACTTATTGTAGTACTGAATAACATTGTGATAAGTTTAATTCCAGAAGTACTTAAAAACACAAAGGCCATTCTAAATGAGAGTTTAAATAGATATAAAAATTGCTTGTTACATAATTGACATTATCGCTGTTTTAAATACTTTCTAAATATATCACCAAAGTCCAAATATAAAAGGCTAATAGGTAATATTCCATCTTGAATTTTTTTTTATCCAATGGCGGGTACTTGCCTACTCAGCACTGACCACTGAAATATAGTATAAAAATTATAAAAATACCAGTAAGTATTATAAAGAACGTAACTAATGCACTATATTAAATTTTCACTTGTGTTATGTATTACTTATTTCAGTTGTGATTTAAGTTGTTTTAAAGGTAATGATTTAATTTATTTTGCTTCAGACTTAAAGATTAATTTGTTTTTAATTTTTGTAGTTGAACTTACGTTTCTTTGGCTTGTTGAAAAGTAATTGTAGTCATTTAATTTGTTCTCTTGACAGTTTTGGTTAACGCTGATTTTTAAGTTGCTTGTGTAATTAATTTTTCTTCTTTACTTTTGGTTGGTTAACTATTTAAATTTCTGTTTAGTTAATTTTTTTTTCTTAACCTTGGTTGTTAATGTTAATCTCTTGATAAGTTGATCCTTAAGGTCAATCTTTTTAAAGTTTGTTTACACAAGTTGGTGTTTAAAGTTTAATTAAGTTTTTTTTTATTGTGCCCCCTTTTCTACTAAATTTGGGATCCATATTTTCTGACTATGGTGGTCGTTTTGGTGTTGTGGAGAATATAAAAAATTTTCATACTTGATTATTGTATTTTAACTGAAGTAATTTTTATTTCCTTACTATGGTGGTCGTGTTTGGTGTTGGAATAAAGCCAAGAAAATTATCTATGAAATTATTATATTTTTATTTAAGTACTTATCAGTATTGAAGTTAATTTGTATGTAAGATCAATAATTAACACCTATCCTTTCAAAAACTTCCGTTGCCTTTCCAAATTATTTACGACCTTGTTTTCGATTTCTTCGCCCGCTAGACGGTGGTCTGTGAAACATCTGTCAACATTAATAAAGATTGCACCCTGCGGAGAGGCTAGTTTCTACATTACTAACCCTGCCGCAGGGTCAGGGGGGCGGGGTGTTTTGCTTACTCGCAGGCTTTTCCTATGCTGGAATGGGACCCCTCGTCGAGGCTAGCAGCGATATTCGCCAAGTCTTGGAGCTCTTTCCACCTTGGGCTGCACCTTCCTGCGTGTTTTTCCCTTGGGGTTGCCGGGCTGTTGGCGGTTTTCCTACCATCAAAAATCGCCAATCGAGCAGTCTTGGCGAATTGAGTAAAAGGTATTGGGAGCTGGCGACGAGAGGACCGACAGAAGATTGACAGCAGACTGAGACGAGGACGGACGAGACGGACTCGAGGTAAACGCAGCCATTTGACGGAAGGAGACTGAGCTGTCAGCGTTATCAGAGAACCAACGATGTCGGACGAAATGGACGAGAGAAGGCTACTATGGAGGGCGACGCAAATGTCTAAACTTATTCTCAACTAATTACTTCTTTTTTTTCTCCCCTTATAGAAAACAAGCAACCATATCTACAATGTATTCTCTATGTTAACTTCACTGTTCGGAACTGTGACGTTGGCCGAAGTTTGTTTGTCGGATGTCTGTATCTACCATGTTAAATTCCCTGTTTGGAACGGTAATGATTTTATGTTTTTTTCCACACCGCCACCAATGTAACAAATTTGTAAATTATTCAGTAAAATCTTAATAAATTCCATATTTAATTTTAACTTTCTTGAAATGTTTCACTTTAAATATAGAACACTGGACCAGACTGTTTTATGACACAACGCAACATTAATTATTCTGTTGGAGCTCATGGTCACTATTTACGATTGATTTGAACACTAGTTTTACAGTATATATTGTGTTTATCATGTTGTCACAAGCTTTACACATTCATGTTATTGAGAATTGTTTATCCAAATACTGACTTATCATTTGGTATTGATCTTAAAACATAAGCCCAAACACTTAAGAATTAAAAGCTCCAACACTTGCTCTTTAAAAAACAATTTTACATTCAATATAAAGTACAATTTGGAACAAGAATACAGTAGTAAGGCTTTCCATTGTTATTTTTGATACGCAGTAAACAAGTCTAGTTTCTAGCAATTCAATGGTAACTGAAGAACTTTAAAATCATACTTTGCCATTTTCTCCGTGATTCTCGTATGGTATTACTTATGTTACTATTTTATTGAGCTGCTATACATCTTCAATATCATTTTTGCTCGGGGCGTAAGCTTGGAATCTTGACTGCTATCTATGTTATTAAAACCTGTGCGCATCTGTCTGGTTTTTTGTTTGTGGCATTATCACTTCTGGAACGGCGGGGAGTTGAATTTCAAGAGAGATACCCCCGGATGCCAAAAATTCGTTGGAAGCCATTTCGACCTTGGAAGCCATTTCGACCATTCTCACCTTCGTACTACTTTAATTTGCCGAGATATTAATTAAAAACTCAGAAAAACGCTAATTTTCGTCCTAATTTTTTCAAGTGGCAACAGTCTCGCACGCTGGAGATGAAAATATGCTTTATTTCGAAACGTGTTGCCAGTGCTCGCTTTCAAATCGTAGTTTCTTAATAAAAAAATTCGGAGTCTTACAAAATTTGAAATACAAACAGCATTGCCAAACATTAAATATGTTATTCTCGAATCCAAAAATTCGTGGGAAGCCACTTTGACTATTATCATCTCCGAACGACCTTAATCAGCAGAGATATTAATTAAAAGCTCTGAAAACGCTAATTTTCGTACTTATTTTTCCAAATATCAGCTGTCTTGAGCGCTTGAGATAAAAATTTGCTTTAGTTCGGAAAATGTTGTCACTGCTAGCTTACAAATCATAGACTTTGCTAATCAAAAATTTGTAAGTTTTACAAAATGTGAAATAAAAATAGCACTGTCAAACTTTAAACATGTTATTATTATTATATAAGATCATATTCTGATGTTGAAGAAAGCATGCGATTGCATGTGACGTCATTATATGTCGAAAAGTTTTCCTTAATGCGAGCATTTTAAAAATAAATAGTTGCTGCCAGCAACTTTTTTGTTTCAGGTTAGTATAACTGACGCGATATATTAATGACACGTTAATTCTTTCATTGATATTGAGCGCATTTTGTTATATTACATTAATTTAAATTATAACGTCATTCGTATTAATATGAAGTGTCAAAACTTATTGTTTTCTGGTTTGGCAATAAAAATTATTTACGAATTAGTTGTTGTTTGGAAAGAATGAACTGATTTCATTCATACTGAAATGTTTTTTTACATTTGCTTTTCAGGAGTACACGGAACTTATAAATTTTGCTTTGACTGCAGCCCGCTTGTTTGAAATAAAAAATGATCCTTAAAGTTTGTGGGATATAAAAAAAAATTAAAATTTGAATAAAAACTGCCATTAGGTTTATTAAATCAATAAAGAGGGGCAAAGATTGCCTGGGCAGAGTTACGTTTATTGTGACTGTAAATTCCTTAGAATTAAATTGAATTAAATTAATATTAAAATCATGTAAAACGAAATCAAAACATGTGATAAAAGAAGTAATTAGTAAGCCTTTACAGAAAACCGTATTTTATATATAATGGGAAGCTTACAGACAAAACTGTTATAATTAAAAATAAAACGTTGAATAATTTATTCGTAAGTAACCTGCTCCGATAACAACTAATCTCCGAAAATATTCAAACTCATGTCAAATTTTGCTAAGAGATAAATTAACAAGAGAAAGAGGCTCTAAAATTCAAATCTCTAAACTTTTTCTCTTTCTAATGAACCAATTAATGTAACTCAGAATATAACCGTCACACTAATGAGTTTTTTCCCCCTCTGTGGAAGAAGGAATAGAAAAAAATGCACATGCTGCAGTGCTTAAACACCTTTCAGTTCTTAATTACTCTTCATTTAGCAAACCTTTTTTCAGGACATTTTTTTCATTATTTTAGGGGTTAGATGCTCACAAATTGTGAACACTTTTTGCACTTGTTTTTATAACTCCTCCGAAAATGTATTTTTTCACACCATCTAGGCTTTTCGCACTTCTTCTTAACTCAATTTTTGTTAATTTCATAACTTCTTAAGCTTGAACCAAATTTAGCTAATTGAGATAGTTTTTCTTCGTGAATTTTTTTGCCCCATGGTTTCAATAATTATAAAACTCTATTTTTTCACAGCTTTGTATGCTTAAAAAAACGAATTTCTTAACTCGTTAAACATGTTTCCGTACACGTTATTACAATTATATATAAAAAGTTTAAAACAAAATTCCACACACCCTCAATGATTAATTAGTTTAACTAAAAATTACCAGTTCATTTATACATTTTTCAAGGGAACTTTCAGAAAAGATGTGTAAATAATAAAGAAGTATAATTGAAATTTCAATTTAAGATGAGATAAATATATTTTATCTGAATAACATTAATGTTATTATTATACAATACATTAATGTTATTATTTATATAAAATTACTATCTACAAACCTCTTGTCTTAATATATAGGTTCCACTAGTGGGCCTAGTGGTTAAGACTGCTAAATACTGGAATTTTCACCTCATCTGAGTTAGGCAAGTTAAAGAATCCTATTCATGCTGCCAAGTTAGGATTAGTGGTTTCACCGATGTACAAAGTTAAGAGTGCGTTTCTTTCAGAAAAATCTTCCATAAAGGTACTCTTCCCTTAAGCAGACAGCCTTGCTTTTTTTATTCAAATAACGTAACATAACTTTAATGTATAAGTGTCTCTAAACTGATGGATAAATATTGAAATCAGTTTTAAATAGTTCCAGGTGAAACATCTTTGGATTTTCTTTTTAAGACATTTTATTATTTAAATTTATGCTGACAGACAGTCAAAAACCAGTCCTCCGTCATATTTATATACTTGCAGTGTTATTTCGTTTGTCTTTTCATTAATGCAGATTCAGTCTTCATAATATTTTATACACCGCATAAAAACTTTCAGCAAAATGCCTTCAACGTCGGAAAACATTTTGTCTCGGACATAGAGATTCTTTCAAAAGAATTCCAAAAACTCCGTCTTTTAAAGCAATTTTCCTTCTTTCGGAAGCACTTGATATACTGACACAGGAATATATAGTTTCTTCGATAATTCTAGATTTGTCAATTTTGTATTCTTGTCAAACAGTTTCGAAATTTCAATTTTCCATTTTGATGGGAGTATATTTCGTTTTTAAAGATTTTAGTTTTACCTTTCCTGTCTCATAACCCAGTATTCACTACCCATATACTATCAGGAATGGGGAGAACTATTTTCTAAGTTGCGAAAATAAGAGCAATGAGTATATCGGATGAGATGGAGTCACATTACAGAATTAATGCGTCTTACAGAGGAAATATGTACTAATTTTTAGTATTGATGTAAGAAAGAATGAAACAGGACAGGCATAAAAAGCCGGATAAGTTGGAGACGTATCAACGGAGTTTCAATATATTTATATTACTGTTTTACAAACTTTAAATTTCTCATTGGATTTATTTAAATTATAATCCTATATCCAATGCCTAACGACAACTGCTCTTTCATCTAAAATTCACAGCTAATATTAAGCTATTTAACCTTGTAAAGGAAAATAAGTTTCTTTGAAAATAGAAAATGTCTGATATTATAAAAATATAAATGGAAAGCGCACTGAAAATAACAATATAATCCGTATAGTACTTATATATTATTAAAAATATATGAATATATAAATAGAAAACAATAGTTTACTATTGACGTTTTCAATACTAAAACATGTCATTCGAATTTTCTAGGAATGTTAGTAAATACAGTAAGTTAACAATAAACAATGTAAATGTCCCCAGTTAAATAAAATAAAGTAAAATAATTTAAAATAAAGTAAGAGGATTAGAGAAAGTAAAATGGTTCATCTCTTGTACTGAAGGAAAAGTTGCTGTAAAATATTAAATCGCCAAATACCTTTTGAAAGATTTTCCCTTTTACAAGCTGTGGTTAATTTTAATTCAAAATGCCTACTTGAAATGTAAAATGTGTAGTAAGGGTATGAACCTGTTGCATTTAATAATAATTTAGTTACACTGAAAATTACTACAATAGAGATCTATGAAGTGATTTTTTTCTGGGTGGAGGGTAGATACGAGAGGTAAATATTTTAAAAATACACGTGTTTCCGCTAAATCGGTTTTATACGCATCCTATTATGGATACTTAATGTGGTTTGTTGAATTTTATTTAGTGTATGTTGGCTCTAAAGGTATTTAGTTTTATTTAAATTCCCTTAAAGCGCTTTTCATCTTGTAAAACATATAATATTTTCAAGCATCGAACAGGCCACGAGGGTCGCTGGTGTAATCAGTGATCATTTTCTGGAAGGGAAACAAGTGTTCTCTGTGTCACTTAAGTGATTAACCTCTAAATCACTTCAAGTGACTTAGAGAGCTTTGATATTTGGAATATAGAACGATGATTTTTTTTAGTCTTGTTGTACCATCCTAGCTCGATGGTAGCAAACATTGCGTGTTTGTTTTGCTTTCTTTAAAAAGGGCGGAATTTGTGTTATCGAAATTCTTTAAATATGCGCACAGATTACGGCAGAAGAGCGTGGTTGTCATTATTGGTACTCATAATTCTCATTACAGATAATATTCTGACATCTTCTTTTCACGGCATTTCCAAGAGGTGGAGCGTTTAATTTGTTTAGTGGCATACTGATGAAAGTTTGGGCTATAACTTCACTGTGCTTTTGTATTTCATTAAGAGGAGGAGACTTACTTGGTATTTTACATCACCACAGCCCAAAACAAATGTGCAATGAATAATTACTCCATTAAAAACAGAAATGCATTAAAAACAGAAATGATAATGCATTTACCTTTTCGCAATGTATTGTAGAGTCATTAGGTTATCTTGAAGCAGGAGACGTGACACGTATGCAGTGCCCTCGCCGAGACTCGAAACCTGGACCTCTCCAATACGCGTCAAATGTGCTTCCCATTACACCACGAAGACACGCAAAAAGGAGAAAACACCTCATAGTGTTATTTTCCGAACCTGACTTTTTCAGGTCATTTTTTCCTACTTTCCATGTAAGATCAAGACATCGAAATTCAATTTTGTATCATACCTGGAATCATAGCTAAAGCTTAAATAGTACAAAAATACCTTCAGTAAGTAATATACATACGTCGTTTTTATTTTTAAATTAAAACTGGTAAAAACTAGCAAACTGAACTTAAAAAATGAATCTTCAGCTTCTATACTTATCGTATTTTTTTCCATCGTGGCGTGTTCTTCGGTCTTAAGAATTTACTGGTACGCTTGAAAGCATTCTTTCGTTGCAGAAAAGTCAATTTGATGAGAATTTAATGTAAAACTGCTACCCCATTCATTAATGTAATTCTCATTTGATTTAAAGTAAAGCAATCCATCACATATTTTTTGCATTGTATGAAGGCACCATATTCATGGAAATTAGCTAAATATTCTATAAACGGTAACAATGACAATCAAATTGTTCAAGTACATCTAACTAACTTCATTTCAAATTTGAGAAGAAAGAAGACTAACGTAAAAAAAGAAGTATTGTAGAAGAGCAGCATGAAAAATCTATACGTTGAAGGAAATTTATACAACATGTGCAACCTACAGAAATCTGAAGACATTTATATCTGTTGTAGAATTATGTATATCTAAAGAGGTAAAATGTGTATCTAAAAAGATAAAATGCATTTTTAAAAGGAAAAACTGCATATCTAAAGCAATGGAAAAATGATCTAAAATGATGGGTATAAAAATTATGAAAAATGTATATCCGAAAGCGAAAAGGTATGGATGAATGCATATTTCTAAGCTGATCTTAACTTTCTGCAACAGAAAAACATTACACAGCTATTATATGTTGATCGTAATACAGAATGATTAAAAATATCTGGAAGAAGATTGCAAAGGCAAAAATAACTAGATTTTCCAACGGAATCCGTGTGTGGAAATGGTACAGGTCACGGTTCAGATCGGTAGGTGAGAACTGTCCATTGGAGTAAATTGTCATTCCTCGTGCGAATTCCGAACGACGTGCATAGCTACAAGAATGAGGAGCCACCGAGATGTACTTCATCTATACAGCTGTGAACGGAAATGGAACAGATGCTCAGAATATGTACTTGGGAGTACTTCCTTTGAGTATCTGCTCCTTTTTAACAATATCAGCATAGTCAAAACACCTGTGGGTAAACTCAGCTTTTATATAATGATGCATACAGCTGTAATTTCACACGGATCAGGAACATTTACGCCAGCAGACCACTTCCACCTACTAATTTCCCCAGTGACCTGTACCACCTGTGTGTCATTTCCCCACGACATAATTCATTACAATATCTGTCCATTTTTGTACTCTCTGTCTGTCTTTAATCTTTTTTTCAGGTATATTTGAAGCACGCTGTAAAAATTGAATTTAATTGAATTTTCAAATTTTACTTTTTATTTTTTTAAATCGTTCTCACTCTTTTCTGGAGGCAAACTGTTTTAAATAACAATATTCAATGAATTCAAATGATGGTTTAAAATAAAATTTCGAAAACATTACATAGAGTTTTAAATTTTCATTAATTAAAGCTATTTCTGCTGTATAACAGAAGTGAAAAGAATAAAATTTTCGTGTTTCATTTCTTTTTACACAGTATAGTCTGTCTTTTAAAAATATTTTTTTTTATTCTTCTAACTTTAATCCTTTAAGATTTCAAGAAGAAAAATACTTTATTCTACAGCAAAGATTCTGAAATTTTTTCAACTCGTGTTGTAGACAGCAAGGCTTTAAGGCTGTCTGGCGCATCAAGGATATAAAAGAAATAATTTCACCAGCTAAGAGGCAAGGTTTAATATAATGTTTGGAAGTTGGCGAATAATGTAATCGTTTTATTTATAAAAATTAAATGATGATAAACTTCAGAATATTCATAATCTGTTTATTCAAACGCTTAGCAGTAATTGGTTTTGCAAGAAATATTATTTAAAATTTAAGAGAAACGTTTTATGGGAAACTTACATTCAGTATCATTTTTAGAAAAGAAAAAACATTTTGACCAATACTGCCTAATGTTCAACAACTTTTGCTCATAGCTCAGGTTAAATAAAATCACCTTTTTTATACATCCAAGTGGTAAGAAAAAATTCCAATATAACGGGATGATTTTTAGATAGCAAAAAATCAAGTTATTCGCTTTTTGCTCTAAACTAGTTAAATAATCTTATATACGTAGATATTCTTTACTTAATATCAGTACTAATACAAACTACTTGATTTTTGATTAGGTATGAGGTAGATATCTATGCTTGTTAAATTAACACTTCCAGGGAATTTACTAATCAACGAATTGTCAATCAAGCATTAATATGATTCTGAATTTTTTATGTAATAAGAAATTCATGTTTTAGAATAAGCTGTAAATTTCGAGCTGTTTATGTACAGGAGGCAGAAATATGGCATTATATTTGATCGCACTGTATGATAACAACATCATGGTTAGGAAAAAAATTGGTAGATCAACTGAAAGGTCAAGTCCATAAATTGAATAGCAATATAAAACAATACCGCCCAAACTCAGTTTATTGCCTTAAACTGATTAACCTTTCAATCGCTACGAATCCTTATTGTTCTTGATGCATCACTGCTACTACGAGCTTTTCCAGCTCTTTTTTTCCTTCTGGATACTTCACTTCTTAAGCAGTCATTTTCTACACTTTCTCACTGTCAGCGGCAAATATGCTGCATTCAAACAATGCCTTTCTGGTTTCAAGTTCTTGTGATCAATCGGAGCATATGCAAATGCAAATGCTCATGTTGTAAATGCAATTTTACTTAACAACGGTAAGGCCTTAATCGACAATAATAAATCAAGATTGTGTTTGAACACCTTGTAAGGTTTTAGTTAAACTAACAAAGTTTTATTTTAAGTTTACTTTTTCTATCCCTTCTCATTTCACCTTCCCGTTAGAATAAGCGCGCGTTTCAGCTTTATGCTAATTTGAAGTGGAGCCAAGTTATATTTAAGCGAAAGGTAGGAACCTCTCAGTGTGAGAGAGCTTTTAGTCTCAGACCACGGTCACTCTATTCGACGTTCTACTGACTAGCTAGCATTTAATTTCTAAGCCATAGCGCTTTTACGTGATTGCTTATTGAAGTAATTCCAAGTGCGTCAGTAATAGTTAAATCTTGCTACGCACCATTTAGTTTATAGGCCAACCTCGCGTTATAGCTCTGTGAGCAACGACTATTTAGTTTCTATTTAGCTATTGTTTAAACTTATCTGATTGTTCATTTTAGACCCAAGTGCGGTCTCTAATTTTTGTATCCCTCCCGAGTTAGGAAGTGGTTGTAAATAATTATGATTTAATAAAAGAGGATTTTAAATCCCTTTCAAGTGCAGTTATTCTCCAACTTAATCACAATATTCTACCACAGAACATAGCTGCATTCAGCTCCCTGTTCCAGATCAGGATTTAAGGAGTTCACGAAGATGTTTGTCAAGAATATGCACCGAACACTCAGTCCTGACAACCTTCCGTAAATTTATTAAACTATTGAAATTACTTTGTGCGGGATCCGAAAAGAGATGTTTAAAAGAATATAATTTTGAATGTTTTGTCCTAAAATGAATAGATTACTATAGAAAATTATTTTATTTAGGAGATTTAATATGAATACGCAAGATAAACAATGTGGTTATCACAAGTAAATTTTAAACTATATATCTATCAACTATTCGTTATTTTATTTGAAAATCTAATGCGAAAGCAAATGATAAATTTCAGTTAAAATGTAATTCCAAAACTCTACTCTTATCGTTACTTAATCGAGAGGGTAATATTTTGGTTAATAATTAAAAAAAAATGTCATGTTCGCAAATAAATGCATTGGCCATTAAAACACGTTTAACACCATCTTCATTTAATCTGCCTTTAAACAAGTTGAATGTAACAAAAGAAAGTATGTTATAGTGTTCGCTTAGCCACAGAAAGTTAGTTGGATAATTCATAAAAACGTGTAATCAAAATTTTAAGAAAAAAGTATAGTAAAAATTTTAAAAAATCGTATAGTAAACTAAAGCTGCTGCTTAATTTTGAGTGAAATTAGAATGATAAAGTGAGTACAGAGATGAACTGATAATTGCGTATTAGTTGTTAGATCTGAAGAATACTATTAAATCTTTCAGCGTTCTGTATTAAGTGGTTTTCCTAACGTGTAGCAAGAATAGTAGCTTGTTTCCTTAGAAATACTTCCACGAATACACAGAATTTAAGACATTACTCTTAAATTAATATTGCTAGAAATTTAAAAATGACCTTTAAACAAGAATGAAGTGAAAAAATTAAAAACATTCATATCTGTCATCATTTCAAAGTCTTTGTGGATAATTAAAAGCGTGTATCCGAATAAAAAACGAAAAAACGTCTAAAATCAGCAAAGACAAAATACAGCTATTTACAATTTTTTGTTTTAGGATTTCAGATGTTTACTGAGCTTTTCAAATGTTTACTGAGTATACTGAGCTTACTTTAAAAAACAGTTTTTCAAAATTAACTCATTATAAACTCTACCTCGGATAATTATCATATAATCATTTCAATACATAAAATGGAAAGTTCTGGAAGCAGGTTGAAGGAAATAACTTTAAAATTATAAAGTGTAAACATATAAAATTCGTTTTAAGGAGATTCCACTGCATTATGAAGAAGAGTTTTTCACCCTCTAAAATAATTCAGTAGTTGCTACATTGCAAATCTCTTTCATATGTCTTCCTGCCTAACAGTATTATTTCGTTGCGTCAGTGGTCGAGTAGTCAAGACCGCTGAAAACTAAGGGCTTGACTTGAGTATCATCTCAGAAAAACGGATGGCTGCATGGCCCGTTTTCGAGTTTTTTCCCATGTGTGCAATGAATACCAGCTAGCTTTCATTATCAAGTCCTTCATGCAAGGGCTATCTTTCCTTAAACAGGTAGCCCTTGCTTGCTTTGCCATATCCTAACATTCTTGCTTAATAAAGTAAATCCCTACAAGGTATTTTCTCCCTCCTTTCTGCATGCCTTCGTTGCGTAACAGCAGCACACTCGAATCGTATTCGAAATGTCCAGGGCTCGAGTCCTAGCGGAGGCATCGGTTTTTTTTTTACCTTTCCTGCTTCAAATATACCTAATGTCTCTGCAGTGACCCCTGTACTAAAAGGCAGTGGATGTTGAATCTTCACCACCAGGATATGGCGATTGGGTCCCCTAATCCCCAGTCGCCCTTCAAAAAGGGGATTATATAAGGTATTATCTCCCTTTCTGCATTCCTTTGGGGTGTAATGGTAGCACACTCGAAACGGATTTGTGAGGTCCAGGTTCGATTCCCGGCGAGGGTATTGCTCATTTTTCGTGTTTTATGCTTCAAAAATCTTAATGACTCTACATTCTTTTTGGAAAACGTTTACTTTTTTCTCAGTATGGATAAAATTCACAAGGTTATCACTTTTAACAATTCACCATTCTACTAATTCCGGATATTTGAGCGTTGTGGAAGCTCCCGTTAGAAAACCATTGACGCTTGGTATCTCTGAAAGCGACAACGAATATCTCTTACGTGCCTTAAAATGCTTTTCTTGGAATGCTTTAGAGGTCTATCTTGGATTTGAAAGCAACATGTTTACTTTGAAAAGCTTGGCGTATGTTCTAAACCTGAAGTGCCATGTAATATAAGCAAAGATTTTTTATTACAGTTTAGATATAAAAAGTTCAATAAAATATTACGAACTTTATTATGAAAAAAACTTTAACCTAATGCTAAGTTTTTAAAGATACGGAAAAAACACTTAACTCAATTAAAGCAATTTAGCTAAAGTAAACTTCGAGAACTGTTTCTTATCGAAGGAATTTCGGAACTCCATAAACCCTCAAGTAAGTGACAACTTAAGATAAACTTTCAGTCTCCAAGATAGGCGATAAAAAGCACTTCCACCGCAAAATTAATGTCTTCTATGATATACTTAACGGAAAAACAAGAATCTAACATCGCTTATACCGTAAGGTACGTGATCAAACAAAAGCAGGGGGAAAAAAATTCGATCTCTTCCTAATCTAAAATCGATTTTCGCTTCTTATCGATGTAGGTGTGCGGTTGTGTGTCCGTGTTTAATAGGTCAAGACTCACTTAAAACATCTGTTGTTTGCAGCCATAGTCGTCAAGAAAATGGGGAAAGATAAAGCCATTCTGTTATTGCAAACCATCATCTTCTACGATATCTGTGAGTACTCGGATAATCTAGATTGCTGAGTTGAAAGGTTTTCAGCGAAGAATCGACAGACGACCGTTTCGATTTTATTTATTTTTTCATGTGCTTCATCTCGTTTATGGACGTTTCACTTCTTGGAATGCATTTCCGCTTTTAAAAGAAAACCTCGCTGAAATTTTTGTGCTTTTTATGTCCTCGGAAATAGCATGGAAACGTTTTGCAGTTGTTGTTTCTTTCCATTTTTTATACTCCTGTATCTTTCTAAGTATTGCTTTCCGAAATGATATAAAAGCTAATGCAATTTTTGAACATTCACGATTCTTTATTGCCAACGTCTAAAGAAAACTTAATGTTCCATGTTTAAAAATTATAACAAACATTCTTAACCGTGAGTTATGATTGATTGCAAAGACTCATAACAATGTAAGCGTAATTTAAGCATTTCAGAACATTTAAGAAATGTAATAAAGTTCGGGATTAGGAGAGCGGTAAGAGCAAACTAAAAGTTAAAAAAATTATCGATGTTATGTAAAAGGTGAAAGATATAGAAATGGAGTCTTCAAAGATCTGCAGTACAGCATGTAAAATTTGTTTTTTTTTTTCGAGATTGTTTAATTTTATATATCCTTTTATCAGGTTTGAAAAAAAAATGGGTTTTTGGCATGTTAGATACATTCATAGCTTCTAATAACAGTCTGATATCGTTATTTCTACTAAGGTTTTGAACTTCAAATTTTGCTGTATATATGATATTCAGACTTAAGGGGAATTCTATTCTACATTCAGACTCAATTATAAGTTAGCAAATGAAGTGCATAATTAATAGGGATCATTTTTCCTATCAAAGCAAACGTAGAAGAAATTGAATGTTTTCAGAGGTAACTCTATAAAGTATTTCTCAAGCCTTCTTCGCATGGCTTCGTACTGCAGTAGTCAGCACAGTCGACGCGTGTACGAGAGGTCCGTGGTTCGATTCCCGGCGAAGGCGTTGCTCATTTTTTTTTTTTCATTTCTCCTGCTTCCAAATAACTTAATGACTCTACAAGTGCCACTCGAACAAAAAAGGTGGTGGATGATGATCCTCCACCACCAGGATTTGGCGATTGGGTCTCCTAATCCTCAATCTCCCTTTAAAAGGGGGAGTATAAGGTATTTATCTCACTTTCTTGGCATGCCTTCGTGGTGTAGTGGTCAGCAAACTCGTATTCGAGAGGTCCGTGTTTCGAGTCTCGGCGAAGGCATTGTTCATTTTTCACATCTCCTGCTTCCAAATAACCTAATGTCTCTACAACTCTTACAGACGCTAAACATGAAAAGCTAAATTTTCTTCAGAAAACTGAATCTGTAGCATTCCGGTCGAAATAGACATATATTAGTTACCACAGCGCAACTCCACAACAAGTGCAGTCATATTTTAACTAATTAATAGTTCCTTTACTTTTCGATAATATTAATCAGTCGAAAGCTTTTAACAGGTTTCTAGATCAGCATTCGAAAGGCCTAAATAGCGAAAAAAAACTGAAAAGATTCGAATTTTTGAGTCTGAAATTTGTTTGTCTGAAATCTTGTGGAATTGGAAGTTTCTGAGGTCTCTTTCTAATAATAGTGTAGACAGACCTGAAATTTTTGTCACTTGTCTTCATAATACTTTTGTATTGTAATAACTACGGGTTATATTTATTTTAAGAATTGTGAGTATATCGTTTAAATACATATTACTAACTACAGCACAAAAGTGAGACATAATATTTTCATCCCTATATCATATTTCACAATGAAATGCGTTGCATTTCAATGATTTGTTAGCATTCATTGTATTTTATTACTTCCAACACATTTATTGCATTTTGATTCTTTAATCAGAAAGTAGATCAAAGTTTTAAAATTTATTAATTATATAATTTATTAGTTTTTGTAAATAATATAAATATTAATTATATTTTAATTAAGGTAAATCATATTTGAAAAAAAAATTCATATTTAAATAAATAAACGTGTGCAACATTGCTTGATATTTTTATGCAAGTTAAATGTGAAATTTTAGGGAAGAAGATTATAAAATCGAAATTTAGTTTGATGGGTGTTAACGTAAGCTATAAAAGTAATTATATTGTTGCGTTTTACGGGTTCGTATATTTGAGAGTATCCGATGAAAACACGATGCAGAACAATAAAAAGCACAATTTATTTACAGGAATCACTATTTACAGCACAGTTCCAAAATTACCTTTAAAAGCGTCGAAAATCTACAATAAATACGCTGAAACAATCAGCAACACAGCTTCAGGCTGTAACTGTAAAGGTAACTTCACGGCAACACTAAACTTATAATAAAACACCGTGGAACAATCACCAATATCACGGCAAAGCACTATCTCGATCGCTTTCCGTTCACAAAACTGTCGCGTTGCTTAGCACTCCCAGTAAGCAGCTATTCTCGCAACTAATCCTCACAACTTAATCACACTCTCGCAACTAACTGCTCTCAGAAACGCAAGGGTTTATATAGCTTTTCTTTAAGTTCCACACGTTTCGAGAAATATCTCGACAGGAAGTTATTATAGAAGCTTCCCGATTGGACCATGGGATATCACCAATTTGGTCACCAAATGGGCGATAAAGTCGCCAATCTGGCAACCCTACCGTACACTATTTTATGGCAACCCTAGTGCTATGCCGGAAAGCTTACATACAGGCGCAACAGGCAGCCGAATTTTTCGCAACAATATTTTCCTTCTGAAATTCGTTTAATTGTACCATCTCAAACAAATTTCTTATTTTTTTCTCAGTGTGATACCTTAGATGACTTATTATAAAGGGCTAGATCACATATAAATATTAAGACATTTCGTAAGAGCAATAGTAACGCAGTCGTACGAACATATTTATATCAATATTGGAGAAAAACCTATAATCCTTCGAGAGCATTTTTCGAACTCAAAGGGATACTTTGAAAGATGCACAGATCGTAAATAGTCTCGCAAAGATGCTTTTAAATTTCTTTGATATGGATTTCCTACTTCATATTTTTCTAAAGTCACGAAAAAAGAAACATTTTGCTAACAGTTTTCCTTTGGGAAGCCCATAAACATTATACTTACAAAAAATATGCATTTCCGTAGAAGAATAATCCGAGTAAGTACAGAGAAGCAAGCAGAATTAAAGGATCAAAAGCAATTCAATCATTTCTTGAAATATGTGATGCTATATCGAAAATAAGATTTATCTTCAATCTGATAGTACAGTGTTCTTCTCTAAATGCAGAAGTTTCACGGCTTAACGTGCTGTTGCTTTAGTGTTACTATCGATTGAAAAGCGGTGGATATCACGAATTATAATTGTTACTGAAACTTATTGAAATATTGAATAGGTCACAAGTTTCTGAGCGATAAAGAATGCATTATAATACTATTAAACAAACCATT
Organism: Stegodyphus mimosarum; assembly: GCA_000611955.2. Lineage (NCBI taxonomy): Eukaryota > Metazoa > Arthropoda > Arachnida > Araneae > Eresidae > Stegodyphus > Stegodyphus mimosarum. The sequence continues at coordinate 1,601,045 of KK118419.1, forward strand.
TATCTCTAGATCAGAAAGAATTAATAAATCTTGACATTGTAAACATCCTTTGAACATATGCCGATCAAAAACATTAGTTAACCGCAGAATTCTCTTTACCAAAGTATTTACCATAGATATCTATTAGATTCTCTTTAAATCTGCATTATATAATTTCTCAAATTGCTGTCTCATATTGTCTCATATTCCTCATATTGCTAATTCATTCCATACTGCTGTGTATATCGAGTGCATATTGAGTGTGTTTCAATATAGCACTACAATTCAGTATATTTGTGTCATCCTTTTTTATGCTGCTTTGATGAGAAACTAAGGAGGATTTTAAAGCAATTTAATATGCATATATCGAGCTGGAAAGAAAAATTGGAAATATATATAATATGGTTATCTCTCTAGATTGGCGAGAAATCGTAAATCCTAGTGAATTCATGGAATAAACACATTTTAAAGTACTAATATTTTCCGTTAGTTTAGTTTTATAACAGATATCTTTTAAAAGAATGACGAAGAGCTGACGCAATTTTCAAATAGCTTTTTGTGACAGACTTCTGCAAACAAACGGAGGTCTGAAAAGTGAAAGAGAAATCATTGATGACTAATTTTCGTCAGCAAATTTGTCGAGAAATCGCCCAAAGTCTCTAAACTTAGCGACCATATAGCGACATTTTGGTCTGGCATAAACTTAATTGGTGCCTATAGGTAACTGTAACCGTATCCGGCGCTTATATGGAAATTTAACCTTACATGCCTTCTAGTAATTTTGAGAAATGGAAGGTTCTGAAAATTCCTCAGCGGCCCAGAAAAAACTACTTAAGACCGGACAGAACGTCATTTCTCAGCTTTTAGTTTAAAGTTGTTAGACTGACTACATGAAGAGTAATTTATAGAACGCTACTATCCAAGGTTTACTATACGAAAACTCTTGCATGGCTCCTTGTGAGGAAACGCCAGAACAATTCTAATTATTACTTATTAAGACATTCGTATTACTTTGATCCTGTATTCCTGTGGGCAAGTTTTCAAAAAATTGAGATTGTTTTCAAAATTAAACAATGATACTTCTTTCTGGAGGTGTTAAATCGATTCTTACTGAAGCCTATGCTACTTCTAAGAAATTCCTCACCTGTATAAGAACTATTACTGAAGAGAGAGCTGTTATCTTATATGAAAAAAATGATTCGCATTTGAAATTTTTTCTGGATTAATTATTGGGACATAACTAGAAATCTCAAGACCCAGTATGGCTTCCTACAAAATGTTCTTAAAGTTATTAAGGAATACGATCTAATCAAGTAAATAGAAGAAATTGTGTCTCCAGCAAACCCTCTTTATATGTTGCAAATGGACATAAATTGACTGATTTAGTCACCAAGAATGAAACATCTACTTGCAGAGTGCCATGCTCTGGAAACCATTAATAGTAAATACCCTAATCATAATTGGTTGCATGTTTATACAGACGGGTCATATAGTGCTGATCTAATGTCTGCAGGATCTGGGGTTTATTCTAGCCTTTTTTCCTTCTATGCCTCTGCTGGAAAAAACCGAAATGCATTTGATAGTAAGGTGAAGGCTCCTAGAATTATCCTGTAGCAATTATTCACTACTATCAGATTCAAGAGCTGCACTTCAAGCCATTAGCTCTTTGGAAATCTCCATATTGAAAGGTCTTCAGTGCCGAGAATTAATCCGAAGCCTATTGCAGAAAATTTAAGAAAATTAGAATATGATGGAAACTGGACACAACAGTATCCATGAAAATGAACAGGCAGATTTTCTCGCACGAAATTGTGCATCACTATTACATGCAACATACTCAATTATGGCATACCTCTTAATGATGTCATGTCATTATGTCACTATCAAAAGACTGTCTTAGGCAATAGCTTTCTGTCACTTTTATTATGTAATGTCTTTAAAGTTCTTGCTGTATTTTGCTTTGCCATTAGAAATGAAAAATTTAGGTTGACTTCGGAGTATTGAGAGCTCCATGCAACCTTCGCTTTTTAGATGCGCTTTGCATTGCGGTATATTTAACGATTTGAAAACAATCATTAGTTAGACTTCAGTTTGAACACAGTCAGTGCTTATACTTCAGTTTGAAACTACTAAACGCACTCCGAGATATTGAAAAGAGTTACATGAGACTTTCGTACAATGTTCCAGAACTGTAAGGTGTGCCATTTGGGGAAATAAATTTTATCAAGCTCTCATTGTTTCTATGTCCATTCAATCCATTATGAACTTGTAAGCACGTAACAGTGTATATACCCGTTGGTTTACCGAATTACTTTATATTTTGTTTATTTGTATATTTTCATAATACACGCACAATATGTATTTTATTAATATATTAATTTTTTCATATATTCATATTTATTTTATTATATGTTTTTAATAACACGTTATAAGGTATTTTCCCTCCTTCGTGGCATGCCTTCGTGGTGTATTCGTCAGCGCTTTCGGCGCGTACTCGAGAGGACCGTGGCTCCAGTCCCGGAGAGAATATTGCTCATTTTACACATCTCCTGCTTCTAAAATACCTAATGTCTCTACAACATAACGTAACACATATTATTATATTTATTAATCTATATATATAAAGAAGCAAGTCTGTTGGTTTATCCTCTAATAACTCAGCCACTACTATAGCTATAGTCGCCAAACTTTCTACAGTTCTTTTCTAGGTCCTGGAAAAGGTTGACACCTACATTTTTCAAAAAAAGTAGTTAAATTCAGAGATATTAATTAAAAGCTCGGAAAAACGATAATTTCCGCCCTCATGTTTCCGAATGTCAAAAGTCTCGCTCGCTGGAGATGAAAATCTGCTTTATTTCAAGAAGCGTTGCCACTGCTCACTCTCAAATAATAGATTTTGTTAATAAAAAATTTCAAGCTTTACGATGAAAGAAAAATAGCATTGCCAAACATTAAATACATAATGATTATGAATCTTATTCTTTGCATCGCTATTAGAGACGGATTACAGCGATTTCATTCTCTCTGCTGTTAGATACATTACTCTCAATCTAACTTAACTGGCATCGCGTACTTTCGTTAGTAGCATATAACGTAACACATAATTATTTTTATTATTAACACATACCATATTTAATTTATTAATAACCCATAGCGTAACATATAATTTATTAATTTCTTAGGAGATGTTCTTGGCGGATGTAACACTGGAGGTGCTACAAAAGCAATACAGTTTCTATATATGCAGCTTGCATTTTAATCAGTAGAAAAATGCAGCTTAACGAAAGACTTGGTTTTCCTAAGCATAAGCAAACGGCAAAAAAGGATACTTAATAGTTGCAGAAGTATTAATAAGCCGTGAAAGTCTTTGCATGAGTTCTGTATAATATTTTACGTATGTATATATACATATATATATATATATATATATAAGATATAATAAAATACGACAGCTGATTTAAAAAATTAATTTCGACCTCAAAATTAACATTCTAAATTTGGTGATCTCTCTTTAAATTCATCTGTTCTCGCAAATTCGATATTTTTCTATGTTATGTAACACTACTGAAGAGGGCAACCAAAACTAATATTAACCAATCATAGCTTGTCTCTAGAATCGCACCTACTGTGGTATAAATACCTCTGGCAGTTAATTACTTCATTCTTTTCCTAGCTTCTGCTACTGCTAAAATATCCTCGCTGCTCTGCTTCACCACCTAAAATGCCTGCGCCTTAATTTTAAGAACCAATGTACATAGCACTATCATATTTTATTATGATTGAATCACAGAAATGTCTCGGATTTCATTATAAATGGATAAACATTTATGGAGTTGATTTTATATGGATGGAAATAAAGACTTCAAGTTCATGTTTTTGTTATCTTCATCTGTACGCTGTCACCCTCAGCTACAACGACTGCAAGCTGATTCTTCTTCTAAGCTTCGGAATTATTACATGTATATATAATATTTGAAAGAGAATGAACCGCTAAATAATTTCTAATTGAGAGGTCATAGATCATTAGTTGCAGTTAAAGAATTGAAACAGATAATTTTCAGACAATTAGCAGTCTTCATTATGTTTACTTTGCTGCCTCGTAGGGAGTTTAACCAGAAAATGTATCATCGGAAACATAACTGCTAGATAACCGTAAGTAGTCATTAAGGTAGTACTGTTATCAGTATGGGTATTGCAGGAGATCTGTTGGAAAAAACTGCTTATTTTTAAACTCAGATATCAATTTTAATATATGCGTAATAACTCTTTAAATAATTTCTCACTCTGCAGACTGCTTTTGCCTGATTTATTATTATTTGAATGAAAACGAGGCATACCGCAGCTATAGAGAAAGGGATATTTATCGGAGGACATTTTGATGCAAACTAGTTTTTATTTACGTCTCATATTGGGAAAACTACGATGGTTTCCATACAGCTAGCATGCTCTCTGAGATTTGACTCAGACTGAGCCTTCCAATATTCAGAGTATTTACAACTCATTTTCTGGTGGACATAAGCATTTTACCCCTGAAGGTTCGTGTGAATCTTCTGCAACAAAAATTTACAAAGTTAGTAAATATAAATAGTAGATCGCAAAAGCCACTGACTCGTTAATTTTAGTTTTCATTTTCCTATTAAACTTCTAACCTTCTGATGATTTAATGACTTCTGATGATTCGAAACGAAATTTTTATTTACGGGATGTGGCTTTTATTGATAAGTGGCAGTAATATTTATTCCTGAGTTTAATTTTGTTAAAGTTTTCTCGAAACTGAATTTTTATTGTTTAATTTAACGCTACTTATGTAACTGCGAAATAATTAATTTGAAGACTAGATGAAATTATATGTAACTGTGTAAGGATATCCTGATTTTATAGCACTTATTTTATGTTTATGAACCTTTCCTCTCTCTTCTAGCTTCAGCTTACAATTCCTTAGCAGAAAGAGTTTTTAAAATCGCCTTAAATGAGAAAGAGAAAGTATTTAAGTTCCACTGACGTCAAGAGAGAGACTTAGGATTCCCCAACAGCGAGAGTTTTCCTTTCGACTACGTATGTCTAAGCTGTTACTACACTAGGCCGTATTACGTGCCTTTTGGTAGCTTCGCTAGCTAATTTAGTTTTGCGGGACAGCTAATTTAGGATATGTGTTAGCTTCGGCTAAATCTCCTTAGTTAGTCATTAGTTCTTATTTCTTACATTTTTGAGTTTAAGCCCAGGTGGAGACATTGTTGTACGCCCTGAGAAAGGGGCCATCTGTGAATATTTATTTGGAGCAATAAGGGTTAATTAACTCTATTTGAGTTAACGTTTTTGTTCTTAGACTTAAGCGATTATTCGCTTAGCACTTCACTAGGTTCCTCAACACTGAGTTAAGAGGTAAAAGTGAGGAACATTACAACTGTGCGCAAAACATCTTAGGAAGCGAAAATTACTCTTTTTCCTTCGCTTTGGTTATAATGCCTCCGGTTAAAAAATAAAACATTTACTTGGGCATTTGAAACGTAATTCTCAGTGCAATAACCTGTGAATATACTTTATCGTATTTGAAATATGTTATTTGATGTCAAATTTTTATTTTCCTTTGAAATATTTAGCTTCGAGGAAAGGTTAACAGTCAATGGAGAACCTACGCATGTCTCTTGTTTCTATCTATCAGTGTATACATAGATCAGTTTTATCCACACTTTATGGCAGTGCGACCTCCTAAATTCGCGACCCTGACCAGAGCATCCAACCTAAGTTTCAAATTCAGATTTTTTAGGATACGTATCCATTCTAGGACCCCACTATAAGTTTTCGCAACCGAAATGGGATGAGATCCCTACTTTGAAAAATACTGATGTAGATCATTGATTAGTACATATATGAGTCATCAATATTGAGTCTTATATTTATGTTTACATCTTTTGCTGGCCTCTGATCATGGGTATGATGGGAATCCAGAACTGCTTTTCAAAATTATTTTGTCTTCAAACGAATAACGAATGTTTTTTTCTTTAGCTGCATAACTGAGGCTTCCCCAAACTCTCTTTTTACTGTTATGTGAAAGAGAGAGTCTTTCGTTGAAACATATAAGGATGCAAAAGAAACTGTTCTAGGTAGGATCTATTGAAACTAAGTTGTAAGGATTATTTTAATTTTCTAATGGTTATCTATAATTTTGAAACCCTTTCCTTTAAATTCTTGTTTTTCACCTACAACTCCCTGCCAGAATGAAATGTCAGTATCGCGTTTTATGTAAATGAAGTAGAACCAGTATTTAATGGGAAGTTCAGTCTCTTCAGTAGAAGAGCTCAGAAGTTCTCACTAGAGCGTGTTCTGCTTTCGGGGCACGCCCTTGCTTTAAGGCTATCTTATTACCTAAGGTTGTAGTCTTACGTGCCTGTTACTATTCGCTGGTGAGGTTTGATTTCTGGCCAACTTGGCTAGTATCTTTGTACAGTTTCGGCTAAGTTTAGCTTGTTAGAATTTGTTTAGTTTCGTATTTTTGTCTTACTTTCAGGTGGATTGTTTCCTGTAAGCCCGAGAAGAGGGCCATCTGTGAGTGTTTCTTTGAGTAAATTAACGGCTATTTTAACCCTTCTTTGGATTTCCAATTTATAGTTTTAAAGAGATCAGCGAATAGCCGCTAGACACTTCCATACAAGTTCTAGTAACCAAGAACACGTAAATTAACTAAGACTTTGTAAATTATTTACGATATTTGTTTCACTTGGAGCTTCTGCAGTTTCTTGATGGCAGTGTCAGTGACCAGATAACTGCTACATTATGTATCACGTTTTTAAATTACTCTGAGAAATAAAAATTTTGTATATGAAAATTTTGCTTTCAACTGAACTTTTAGAATGTTTTTTAATGACGCAAATTTAGTTGCAGGTGAACATAATCACGAATGAGTATTGCATTCTTCAGTGAGCTAATACGAACTTTGATAAAGAATAAACTGCATTATAGAATGCCAATGATTAAAACTAAATTAAATGCTATAGACCGCGAAATATCACCTAATATACATTAAAAATTGTATAATAAGGGTAAAATATTTTACTTAGTTTATATATTACGTGAAACACTTTAAGTAATTCAGATTAATTAGTTAGAGTGACGAAAGCTTTGACAAAGCTGTAATTGTTTATATGTACTTGTATTGAAAGGGTTTTAAGCCTGCCTTAAGACTACCTTTCTAAATATTAGATGGGGTAAACAGATACTCGCTTTTCCGAAGGCTTTTCGACTGCTCTGCAGCTGCACGGACAGATAGACAACCATGGACTTATACAGTCACAGTGAATGGAAGCATCTAATACTTTTGTCGCGGCGGATGAGAAAGACATTTCAGTGGAAATGCAGCAAAGATGAAATTGAATTTTATCTCAAGTCTTTACAGCGAGAAGAGCTGTAAAGAAATGCTTAAAATATTATAGAGTGAAAATGCTTGTAAAATACTTACTAATGCTTTATTTATTTCTCGGTGGAAAAGGTTCAAAGAATAACACGCCAGTAATCGACAGAACACATTGTGGTAGAATAGCAGCATTTCCAATCTATGAGCAGACAATAAATGTAAATATTATGCAAATTTTCTGAAAACTCATTCTGGGAAGCCATGGAAAAGGAAAGACCCTGTTTGCTCAATCAATCGCTTGACTTTCTTCAGCATAATTACTGGCAGCATGTTACTACTGTAAATTCAGAAGCGCTGTCTGAAGTGGACAAAGTTGCACAAGTATATCTCTCTACAGACACTTGATTTATGCAAATTTTGAATGCCGAAGTGACAATTGCTTGGAAGGAGGATCTCTGCTGGGCGACGTAGCAAAGCTATGCCACAGTGTTGAAACGAAGCCATGAGAAAGCTTATTTTATGTTTATGAATCGTTCTTAGAATGCTATAAGAGAGAAGTTCAGGGTGAAGGGCTCTAATTTCAAAATGAAATTATGTGTAGGACCTGTAGATTGACCTGGTTTTGAATAAAGGAATCAGTTAAGAAACTTTTCAATCATCTACGCATTTTATATTTACAACACTTTCTAGTAAACTTAATATAATTTTAGAAATAAAGTTACGTGCTTCAATTTAACTGTTGTAAACAGCATCTTTTTAAATTAAGTATATCATGTCAAAACTAAACTGTCATAAAAAGCAGCTTTTTAAACCTATTTTATTTCAAAATATAATTATATATATACATCTCATTTACTTGCTTGAAGTCTGAAGATTTTAAGGAGGAAAGAAATCTGCAAAGCATTTCATCGCACACATTATTTTCTCTCCTACTGAGTGAGACTGCTTTCTTGGGCAATTTCTTCCTCAGCGAGAAAAGAGAACCTAAAATCCACCTAGTGATTCCGGAAGCCGCAGCAATCAATATTGGTGATAGATCGGTAGTCGGAAAAGTTGTCATCTTTACATCAGCCTGCATAAAAATTTAACCTCTCCGTAAAAGTAGTGTTTTCGTCACATTTTGTCATGATGCATTATCTTTCTTATATGAAGAAGATGAAGCGAGACACTCGTATGAAAGCTTAATGTCTAAGTACAGCTCAGAAAATCCTATTATATCGATACATAGCAGAGAAGAAAAAGTCTTCAGAAAGTCTCCATCCACCAAGAATGCTGTTCTGAAACAATCACTTTGATCCGAGGGATGACAGTTTTATTTCATAATTTTCGCACATTTTTATAATATTAAGGGCACTAGAGGCGTTTTTGTTTTCTGCAGTTTCGGCACTTTCTTCCAAATATACGTTAGAACATCAGTCTGCGAAAGCAGTTTTTGTTATTTCAGAAAAGCTTTAAAATTTAGAATATTATTTAATCACACCTAAACACATTCGAAATTTGTTGTCTAGAATGTGGTATTATAAATTTCCTTCCTTCAAGAAATTTCGTATTTTAAAAGTAGATTATAGTGGCACAGTCTGCTGGTTAGCTTTTGGAACATTATTTAAATAACAATTAAAAGTGTTTTGTACTTTAAGATGTCTAATATAAAATTTATTAACACGATATACGAACTTACATTTGATAAGAATATGTAGCACAGTTCGATGACATTAAATAATTACGGTTATAAGGTTTGACTGGCTGATTCATTCATTTTGAGAAGAATTTTTTTCGTCACAAATTAACTAAATGTATATACTGAAATCTAATAAAGCACAAAGATAAAACTTATTAAGCGCTTTTACATATAACCATTCGGATATTCTCATATGGAACTCTTATGTTTAGAACCTAGGATAAAAGTCTCGGATCTTTAGGAGAATAAAAAAAAAGAAAAAAAAGAAGTTTAATAAAACAATAAAAACTAACCAGTAGACCATGCCATTTATATGTTACAGAAAACAGCAAAAAATAAAAAAAATAATAAAAAACTAAAACAAGTTGGAGTTAACAGAGGTGAATATAGAATGATTCGGAACAAAATCTGTATTCTTGAAGATGTGAGATGCGTAAGGTTAGCTTAAAAAGTACATAACTGAAATTCTCAATGTAGTGCACCGAATTATTACTATTTTTATTGTTATTTCTTAGGAATGTATAATTTATAAGGAAATAATACAGCGAATTTATAAACATTTAACTATTTATCGGGTATTCTGATGATATGGCTGCCAGGTCGGTTAGCTGCAAAGTGTCAGTGCAGAACTGTTTAGCACCAGTATACCAGTGTAGAAAGTTATACACCTGTAGAATAAATGTACTTTCTAAATATTTACAGCAAAATAACTTATTTGCATACAAGTTATTCTTTACTGCATTTGAGCTTGACTGCAGAATGATAAGTAAACAATACAGAACGTGCGATTATATAATTCTAAGCTCTATATAGTTTTAGTTAAAGCAAACCTTGAGAACAGTAATATGGTTCACAGATTATCATGAGCGCAATTTGCACCCAAACTTGAAACTTACGTTTCAGATATAAATCGCTCAGCCCTGGTACTTCGACCTGGGATGGAATCCCAGTGAACGGGCTGCATAGTTGGTTTTCGTTCTTTTTCCCATGTGTAAAGTGGATACGAGTCAGTTCGCCTTAAAAAGTCCTAGATGAAGGCATCCCTCCCTATAGGCAGATAGCCCTCGAAATGCTTCTCTTTAATCATTTAACCTAACCAACATCTTAGACAATGGGCGAAGCAGAGAGTTAATCGACTTGTGTTAGTAAGAGTAAAGCGCAAATGTATGTATTCAGCAGCAGCGAGAATTTGGAGTCTGTTCTTCTTTGAAATTTTCATCTGTGACAGAAAAAAGATATCCGCATTGCTACGTGTTACATAAAAATAGCGCGGCAAATTGGGAAAACTGTCAATTGACTCTTTCTTTAAACGATGAAAGGATGTTTCTGTATGTTCCATTGACACGAAAGAAAAAAATGCGTGGCTGATGCTTTAGCTAAAGATGGATATTCGACACTTATGATCGCTAAAAGGAAAATGGCTAAAATCAATCTACCATTTTGCGAGCGATTAAGCTGGAGCATGAAACTGGTGCTGTTGAGAGAAGGCCATATTTACAGGGCCAGAAGAGGGTTACCACAAAATTTGATGATCGATATCGAAATCGGATGTCTCCTTGTAACCGTTATATAAGTGCTCCTGACTTAAAAGTTGAATTTGAGAAAGATTGTGCTGTTAATTAAAGCGCACGAATTGTTCAAAGACGCCTTATGGAATGCGGTCTGCATACATATTGGGCCAAGAAAAATAATTTACTTAAAAAAATGATTCAGAGCGACTTTCATGAACAGAAGAACATGCTTCGAAGAAAAAGTCTCAGTGGGATTCAGTAATGTTTTCTGATGAATCTAAATTCAACCTACATGAATCGGACGGCAAGCTTAAATTCGGAGACGTCAAAGTGAAGATTATCATCCAGATTGCATGTTGTCCACAGTGAAATTCACAGGTAACAAAATGGTCTGGCTATGCACATCCAGCTAAGGGGTTGGAACGCCTGAAATTTATTTCTGGAACTGGGAATGTATTAATTTGTCATGGAGAAGTGATTAAAGCAAGTGAACCGGGATCATTTTACACGAGGTAGAAATTGAGCGTTTCATGAGGACTCTGAACTCATACTCCGATTTTGGTATGTTCTGACTTATTTATGAATAATTTTGTTGCCATATTTACAGGTTTTCATCTCAACAACATAACTGATATTTTAAAAGTAATTTTCCTCCCTTACCCATCCCCCCTTCTACATAAAATCTGGTATTAAAGTTTTGGACTGATCTAAGAATAGTCCTGATCTGAATCCCACTGAGAATTGTTGGCATTACGCAAATTGCTGATAAGAAGCCTGCTACTAAATGTAGCCTGTATAAAAAGCATTAGTAAAGTTTGGATCCATGAAACTGGCCAGGATTACATTCGGAAGTTGCTATCTTCTATGGCGTAACGTCATCGCACCTCTTGGATTATTTACTAAATATTGAAGTAATCCTTATGCGTGTGTATGATACCATGCAAAATCGAAATCTGGAAAATATCAACATTCACATAATCGTTTGCTGTATGTCCGAAATATGGGCTATGTACCCTTATTCTCACTTACAGTACAAATAACCAACATTCACCATGCACTGATAGTGAATGTGATACTTTTGTTACGTTCCAAAATCATGCTTTATTATTATTAAAACGCATTTTGATATATGTCAAAATAGGAGAAAAATGTAAGTAACAGCACATATAAATAAAATATTAACCTTAAAACGAACAGTATATTCTAAATAAGAAAAGAAAATAACACCAATAATAAACTTACTTAGTTATGTTATTGACGGTATACATTCGTTTTCAATAAGACATTGCGCTTTCCTGTAAGGCCCGTTATTTATTCTAATCTCCGCGCATTAGCGATCTAGTAAAATTAATCTACAGTTATGTCAGGAATAATTAAATTTTTTTCTTGATTAAAAAATTTTTTGTATATCGAAATGGCGATTATTTAAGATGAAATAGTATCATATTAAGTTTTCTCTCTACCATTTGGCACTGCTAGCTTTAGTAGCTCGTTTAAATATATAACTTTATGTTCCATGGATAATTTCTGGGGTAACTCTTAAACTAACAGGTAATATCATAATTGCTTGACATATAATTTTTTGATATATATGAAACTTAAATCTTCACACTGAAAATCAGATTGTAGTTTCTTTGCAAACTTATGAAGTTGATACTGTTTATTTTTTGAAACTTTTGAACTTATGTGGAAGCTCATTGACGTTTTAGAGTGTAATTTAAAGTTTTCACATTGCAATTTAATTTTTTTCTTGCTGTTTTAAAAACGGAGCTATGGTGTAAGACTGAACTGGGTGTATTTTGTATTTCATATCTTGCGATTTTAAAAACATAATTTAAATAGTTACTGAAATTAAAAATTGTGAAATACAGATCCAACAAAGGATGTTCAGACACATGGTATTTTCACAGTTCTTGGGTTTCGTACTACGTAGCATTTCATAAATTAAGCCTATTCCAGCTTCAGTATCCTATATATACAAGCGGGCATTTCGTATTCCATATACCATCTTTACACATCATATTTAGTTTACTAACTAATTTAATTCAGAAGACATAATTATCCGTATTATAAATAACAGGCAGGTAATAAGACTGGTAAATTGCCAACCTGAACTAGACCTCGAAAAGCGTATGAAAAGCACTAATGATCTGAAGTTTTGGAATCATTAATGATCTTGCATACTGTTTCTTCTCTTTTGAGCAAACGCTCTAATCCGAAGATCAATGATAGTCTTTCGGGTAACTTGTCTAGCATCTGTCTCCGCTAATCAGAAGATTTATCCGGATAGATATCCAGAATTCCAGAGCTTTGTGCAGTTGTGGTCACTCACATGTAGTAGATACTAAGAAATCAGTATTTAGAAACCTCGAACCATATTAGCTGAATCTGCGTTATCAGCAACGGTATTTGCTTTATTGCCTGTCATTATTATTGAATTTATTTTGCCAGTGAATTTGCTTTATCAAAAAAATACTTGAAATTAGATATATCTCAAAACATGGAGTAGAATGTTATTAAAATAAAGAAAAGAGAATGCATTATATAAGTTCAAATACATTATATAAGTTCCAGCAATCACAAAAGCCTTTCATATACTATATAAGCTATGAAACTATTGCATTATAAACTATTATATTACATGGTGCTATATATGATATTAAATATATTATGCAGTATTATGTTATGCTATATAATGCTATATATAATATTAAAGGATTGTGTTGTATAATGAATTATGAACTATTATACTATATGATGTTATATATACTATCAAATACATTATATAATAATATGTTATATTATGCTATATAATATTATATAATGTTGTATTATAATATTAAATTATTATAGTGTATGATGCATTATAAACTATTATACTATATGATCCCATATATACTGTTAAGTACAATATATGATATTGTACTATGTAATGCTATATATACTATTAAACTATTACACTATATAATACACTATAAATTTTTACTTCAGTGCTCGTAATAAAATATTGGGAAATATTTCGCTGATTAACCAGTTCACCGTTTGCCCCGAGAGAGATACGTTCAGAAAAAATTCATCGTCATCCGTTAGTAACGGCAGACTCTCGTCGGGCTGAAATTTGGGCTAGACCGTAACCCCCGAGACACATACGTCGCAGCGTCTTTTTCCAGCCCCCTAGAATGAGTCGAAAATGAAAAGGGGTGATTGACGGCTTATTTAGTCACACTTATCTTCTCAGCGGTGCTGCAGTAGGATCGCAGCGGGGTTGTTTCAGTAAAGTAAAGGATGGGGGATCACTTTCTTCGAATGGATACCCCCTCAACACGTCTTATGAGATCCACAACAGCTTTCTCCCTTCTATTAACGAACAAAGGGATTTAAAAGTTTTAAATGCTCTTTTCAATTCCTAACGATTCCCCGAGGATATGATCTGTATATTATTCTCTGAACTTTAAATAGCATTGAAATGTTATACCTAATATATGCGTTTTGCTTTATCACTTTACCTACACAGATGGAAATATTACTTGCTTTAAATTTCATTATGACTATGTTGCGCCGATTGTGGATGACATTGTTCAACTGAATTTTTCGAAGTTACATCTCATTTTTCAAAACTTATACTATTAATGTTTATTTTACTTTTTAATCGATACCTTTCTATTTTTTTAAATCTTATTAATTGAGAAAGCTATAGCATTAAAAGTTCGGGAATTTTAAAAGAAACAACAGTAATGTATGAAATTTGGATTCCTATATTGTTTCCTTTAGTTCTTTCCTAAATGTGTAACTATATTTTACACAAAACATTTTCGATAATATGTACTTTTTTGGTGATAATAATCGTTTGCCATTTCCTACAGGAGAAAGATTTGTATACTGCTAAAGTGAAGAATTAAGGAATGTTAAATTTTGCTTAGAAGAGTTAGAAATGCCGGTAAGATTGTTGTAGACTGGAATAATTACATGCGGGAGATATATGGAATAAGGTTTTCCGAGTATGCCTTCATTTGCAAAAAATACTGATACAAAATTTTATAAAATTTTTATCTACATAGCAGAAATCTTCAAAATAATTAGCAATCACATTTCATAAACAAACCTCATAATATATCTCTACCTCATAAAAGATTATTTTGCAAATACAATTTTAATTTAAGTAGAACTAGGTATGCCTTCATTGTAAAGTCGTAGAGAAATACGTAAATAAGAATAAAATTCTGGTATTTTATAATTTGTAATTTGTTATACGTTTTCTCGGTGTTTACTTAACACTTAAGGCTTATGCTAACAGAAACAAAACAAAGTGAAAAACTCGATTTTATACATAATTATATCATTTAAAATATACAAGGTATAATGTGAGTGTTTCATATTTTTGACCTACCTATATCAAAACCTTAAGAAATAAGTTTAGATAAGTATTTTAGTTCACCTAATCAAACTTTAAGGAGACTGAAAGGTTTTTATGACGGCAGTCTTATCAAATTAATAATAATTCTTGACTATATATATTCCATCTATTCTTGAATACATATATCCTATGTATTCTTGAATATATATATTCCATCTATTCTTGAATATATATGTTCTATGTATTCTTGAATATATATATTCCATCTATTCTTGAATATATATATATATTCTATCTATTCTTGAATATATTTATTCTTGGATATAATAAGGAAAAGGGAGTATTAATGGAATTATAAAGATAGTTGCAACGATTATAATTTAAAAAATTAAAAATGATAAAAAATGTGCTCCTTAACATTGTTGAATTTTTAGTCCATTAATTAAAAGAATGGTCACTCCTCTAGCAATCTATTCAACAAGAACCGCTAAAAACAGTTGCTACTTTCTTACTCTTTGAAATAGGCGCTTCACATAATCAAAACTTTCTTTGCTGTAGAAAAAGTACAATAAACTGAAAACAAAAACCCTCTAAATTAAAAAATTGCAATTTTTAAAAAGAACCTTAAATATCTAAGCTAAAGAAAGATTTTTTTTCACATAAAGGAATTAAATCTTTTAATTAAATATATAAAAATATACGGATCACAATTTTTACTACAGTGCATCAAGAAAATAATAAAACACAATTCAAGCATATTTCAAATAAGCACTACTAGCTAATACACTTATTTTCGCTTTAAATAAAGATGTTACTTGACAATTGTAAAATCAGTACATTGTAACAGATTGCAATAGATTTGGGTTTGGGTGTAGGAAGTGAGGCAAAGGGGAAAATATCTGATCTAAGGAATACACTAGTCTTTCTGTTTAATGGTCCTCATTAGGGGGTCGTTATTCAGCGTCCTTCAGTGTGACAGGTACGCGGTTCAAACTGATTTGAATAGAAGTTCTAAATAGGTTTTAGGTTTTCACAGCTGGTGAAAAGGGGAAAGAAATATTCTGAGGCCAGTTTTAGACACAAAAATTTCAACTTTGTGAGGAGAGAAATGGCACGAAATGTTTGTGATTTTCAGAACGGTGAACTGGTTAATACAGTGTGTACGCATTTGTCTTATGCTCAGTACAATCAGAGCCTTTTTTTTTCCTTTTGAAATTATTTTAATTGTAAAGAAAAAGAGAATATCCAGTCATAGCACAGAAGCTGACTTATAGCAAATTCAAAACAAATAATCTCAGCCCCACTTGTGGTAGAATGACAAGGTGTCAAAGTTGCGGTGATCAGTTTTGAGCTCTGTTTCCTATTCTTGAATGTTGTGTCTGTAGAAGGTTTTCATACTTTGAAAGCATATAATGTAGGTAATCGGCAGCTTCCTTAAATTATTTACCCAAAACCCAATTATCCTTTTAAATACACAGCCTTCTTCGGCTTCCTTTAAATTAAATCATCAGTATTTAGATACTGATCTTAAAACTGAAGCTAGTGATATCAACTGACACATATTTCTGTCCATGAAAAGATCATCTTGTGTTCCATATCAGTGAAATGGAACCAAGGATATATTTTTTTATCTGGCACTTTACTTTCCTAAATAACAGAAATTCATTCGAACAAACCAGGAAAAACTTTTAGATATTATATTATGCGCCATTTAAAATAATTTGCAACATAGACTCTAGGAAGGAATACTGTTACGTGTGTGCGGTTTGTAATGAATTGAATGAACATAGTACCGATGGTAGCTTAATAAAATTTATATTTATTATTATACAACTATTTATATTTATTACTATACAACTTATATGCAACTATTTACAGTTCTGGAACTTTTCACAACAGTACGCGTAAAGCTGTTCTTGGTAAGACAGAGCACAATCAGTAGTTACCACTTCAAACTAGCACATCATACGCAATCTATATATATAAAGAAAAAAATCTGTTTGTCCTCTAATAACTCAGTCACTACTATAGCTATCGTCACCAAATTTTCTACAACTCTTTTCTGGGTCCTGGATTTAAAAAAAAATAGCTAAAATCGAAGATATTAATTAAAAACTCTGAAAAACGATAATTTTAGCCCCCATTTTCCCCGAGTGGCAACAGTCTCGCAAGCTGGATATGAAAATCTGCTTCATTTCGAAAGTTGTTGCCACTTTTCGCTTTCAAATCTTACAGTTTGTTAATAAAACTATCTAAGTTTTACGATGAAATAAAAGTAGCAATGCCAAACATTAAATACATTATTTTCGATTCCAAAAATTCATGGGAAGCCATTTCGGCTGTTCCCATCTTTGTACGACTTTAATCAGTCCAAATATTAATTAAAAACTCTGAAAGCGCTAATTTTCGCCCTCATTTTTCCGAGTGGCTACAGTCTCGTGTGTTGGAAATAAAAATGTTTATTTCGAAAAGTGTCAGATCGAAAGAAATCGATCATTCAGATTTTTCAGATCGTAAAGAAAGGCATAAAGTAAGAAATCGTAAAGAAAGGCGAAAATCATTAAAAGTGGCCTGCCATTGTTGCTGATATAATGAGAGAGAATTACTTTATTTTTCTATGGACAATTTCTATGTCGGTTCCATATCTCATCAGACTGAAAAATGTATGACAATGAATCTTATTTTGGATTTGTTATTAGAGAAAGATTACAGCGGAATCATTCTCACTGTTGTTAGCCATATTACTCTCAATCTAACTTAACTGGCATCGGGTACTTCCGCTACTACAAAATAAAATGCGGTTCTAATTAATTTATGTGCCCTCTGCAACTAGAACCTTGGAGAAAAATATAGCAGCTATTCGCTGTTCTTCTTACAACTATTGAAACAAAGTCCAAAAAAGGTCTAAAATTCCATTTTATTCCACCCAAAGATTAACAACAGATGGTCCCTCTCGCACTCACAGGAAAGCCTCCACTTTGGCTTGAAAGTAAGACAGAAAATAAGAAACTATCTTAGTTCTAGTTAAAATTCAGCCGAAATTGTACATAAATAAATAAAGAAGAGCTTTTAATTAAACCTTATCGGCGAATACTAACAGGCACTTCAGGATGTAGAAAAACGTAGTTAGACTTGCTTAAAGCAAAGACGTGGCCAGAAGGTAGAACAGTTCTTCTACGAAAGTGTCTGAACTTCCCATTAAATACTGGTTCTACCTGATTTACATAAAATGCGATACTGGAAACTCATTCTGGCAGAGAACTGTAAGTGGGGAATAAGAGAATAAAGAAAAATAACTATTGGCAAATTAAAATAATCCTTACAATAAAAATCTTGAAATGCATAAGCTTGCATAGTGATCTACCAATACTCTGTGCTAAACTCTGAACTAAACTACTACGGTCCTACATAGTTTTCCTCCGCCCGCCAAGAAATTTCCACTAGCTTCGAGTTCTCGAAATTACTGGAAGGTATATATAATGTTACATACAGCTGGATACAGCTATAGTTTCGTAGGAATCGAACCAGTTGCAGTTACACAGGTCCACGAACAAAATGTCGCTAACTTTGGCTGCACTTGTTGTTGAGTTCTTGTTGAGTCCTTCGATAAAATTAGTCGCCGAAACCTTCTCCAGCTTTCTGCGTAGCATTTACCTAAATGTTAAATAGAGTTACCCCTGTAACTCTGTCTTTCGGCAATGCTTCTCACTCTTGAGACTTTTTGTGTTACATTATACAAGGGGTACTAAAATTTACATGTTATTTGATTAGAATTATTTGAATAAATACATAATTCTTAAGAGTACTTGTTGTCGAAGTAATGACTGTATTTAATCACAATCATGCGTGTTAATTAGATTATCAAGTCACATACAAATTCAGATACTGCTCGCAGATAATTTGCATTGATTTTAATTCCATTTAACAAAGAACGGTAAATGTCCATTCCGCAAATATGGTCTCGAATCCTCCCCACGACCTTTTCCCGTAAAACTCATGGAATCTTTCATTTCTTCAATTTATTTCCTAGGATATTATGAAAGTTAATAAATATCTTACATGTGAAAATTTCATTTAACGGTGGCAAAGCAAACAATCATAGTTTATATTTGCTAATAATAATTATATTCACTAACTTGCAGTTTTGAATTTGCTTTCATAATATTCCATGTATTATTTTGATAAGCTTTCTAATTGAAAATACATCTAAAGTAAATATTTGCTTAACAAAGCCTGAATATTTACTAATCCTTGTATACTTATATTTGCTAATTTTAATGTTGAATTTGCTGTCATAAAATATGATATGTTATTTCAACAAACGTTCTAATTGAAAATACATATAGGGGCATATCGTTCTATATCACCACAATATCAGAAATGTCAATTGTGATACTTCTTAAAAACATAAGTTAGGTATCAGAGTTTATTTAAGAATTAACACAATTTCAAATGAAAGTAGATATTTTAAAATTAACAAATAGTAAATAAATACAAATTTTTCTGTGCTTTAGCAATCATATTATAAAAATCTGAAACACTGTTATTCATTAAAGAAACATTTTAAAATCACTATACGTGTTTCATGATAATACACTGTGCAAAATTAAGAGAATTCGCACATTATGACGAATTTTTGAAAAATCTAATGGACAGATTTTAATGAAATTTGGTATGAATATACATTTATAACACAGAACGTGATGTACCATTCACAAGACATTTTTGAACCCATGATTATCAGGAAAGCTCTAAGTTCGGGAATGTCCAAAACTGACGTTGTTATATATCGAACGGAGTATGGCCCGTCTCGCAGCCAGACAGGTTGCGCAGCAAGAAGGCGTACTGCACAGGAGGCAGCTGGGAAGTCCTTGTGGTACTCGATCCCACACCTGCAGCAAGACAGTTTTCAATTTCGGGATGGTTCTCAGAAAAGGATGGCGACATGAAACTACCTTCCCAAGATCGTCCCACACATGCTGTATAGGACTGAGGTCATTAAATCTGGATGACCAATCCATGCAGCAAATATCCTCACTTTCCAGGCAATGGTCGACCAGTTGAGTCCTATATACCTCACAGTAGTCAAGAAGCCTTTGTCAAAAACATGCAAGGCTGTGCGGCCTTCGAACATAATGCTTCTACAAACCATTATACTTCGACCACGGTAATAATCGTTTGCTCTAGCGCTAGTGGGATGGGTCGTGCTGCAGGTTCTTTTCAGGTGCAGTTACGCCGAGAGTTAGTGTCTAGGCTGAGTCTTGACTTATTGGTAAAAATCACGGTTTTCCAGGGAAGTCTGGTTCAAGACGCATCTTGTCTGACCATGCACTTATGTGCTGCTTTGAGCGTAATGCAAATAGAGGGTTTTTATAGCGTTACAGCCCAATCTCATGAAGCCTTCGGACAACTCTGAGCCATGAAACTCGGGTTCCAATAGCAGCATAGAGCTGTGGTAGTCTTGATTTGCCCCGCTGAAAGTGCTAAATAACGATCCTCGTTCGTCGTTGTAAATCTTCAGTGATCTTTGCTTCTTTCTTCAGTGATCAGTGCATCTTTGCACGTTGTAAGTCTTCAGTGTATCACTGAAAGTACCAAATAAGGAACCTTCGTCGTTCTGAATCTTGGTGGACCTTATTCAGTTCTTCTGTGTATCGTTGCAGTGTGCGGAAACTGATTCCACAAATTGCAGAGTATGTTGGGCTCCGTAACCACCTGCGCCTATGATTGGCCTGCCTCCAATCTACTTTTCTATCTATTTCTATCTTTCATATATTTGTGGCTACTCATTTTACCTGCTACCTTATAATATTTACAACTCTCAAAAATAGATCACTTGGCTCACGGGTCGACGAAGAATACAGCCAGCTGTGAGACATGGTGTGAACTGCAGGAGACATTCAGCACTGATTTTTCGAACGCGCATTGCGGTGTGGAGTGATACCGGGACCTGGGCTACCTGAGGATCAAATGAGACTTGCCGAAGGAATTTGTTTCCTACTTATTTGTATCGAATGTAAAACTCCTTCGACCTAAGAACTCGTATCACCTTGGCCGAGAAGCGTATCACTTCCAACTTCTCTTGTGCATTCGAAAAATATTTTAACTATATCCTCATTTTACATATGCCAATGATTAAATTTCTGCAACATTTTCGATATGGTTTTGGTAGCTTTTTAAACATTGATGATATTCTAATACACTGTCACTAACTGAGCTACACTCAACATGAAACTAGCCTAGGCAGCTGTTAAGCATTATTTCACAGTGCTTAATAGATTTATGAATGTTAATATTTGGGATCTAATTCTTAATGTATTTAAACTTTTCTCATCAAAACCCAGTTTTCTATTGAATGCGCTACATTTCATCAAAAGCTAGCGGAAAGAATTGTACAGCTAAAAGTCAGGTGATTTTTTACCCAGGCTGCTACACATTTGTGTCATAGGTAGGAAGACTGCTGTGACTTTCGCCCCCTTAAATTATAAACTATACGCGTGTTTAGCTCGTTGGCGGCCAGAAAATTTTGGCTTCGGCTAAATTGAAAAAATTTTTGATTTGTTTATCACTGCCGTTGTAGCAGCTCTGACAGAAATAAGGTTAAGGACATTTATTGAAGTTTTGAATTTATTGAAGAAGGTATGCCATATTTGAAAGGCGGTTAGACTTTTCTTGGAAAATTGGTAGTAAATTATTACCCTTTTCTCGTTGATTAGAGAGGGTTTTAGAAAAGTAGTTGAATGGATAGATATTAATCTGTAGTTAATTTTATTAATCTGTAGTTAATTTGAGCCAATAGTGAATTTAGAAGTGGTCCTTATTTTAGAGATGTCGGGGTTTGAAAAGTTGTTGCACCAGATGAAGAGAGGTTTTTCTCATCGCAAGGAAAAAAAAGTTAATCAGAGCCTCACCGTGGTCGCGAGGAAGACTGCAGCTGCGAGGGACCTGCGGAGAACTGAAGAACTGACGAATTTGATGATGCCCACTTTTACCCGCGAATTTTGAGCCGAAAAGGAAAATAGTGGATTTTTAACCAAAATTTCTGCCCTTCGCACTTAAGGAAGACGTGCAAGTAACCCGACCCCTATCAACTGTGGGCTTGACTAAACAGTGCCCTCTACTCCAAGTTATCCATACGCACAACTGCACATTTGGGGATAAGTTGCCAAGCTTTTCTTCCATGGAGCAGTCGAACAACAATGAAATACAATATACATGAATTTAACAATTTTTAAAAATAATTATAATTTAAAATTAAAGAGGAAGAAAAGAAGTAAGTTTTGCTGTACTCTTTCAAGCATGAAATTACCCGATAATGGTGAAGTAAAATTCACATATATTTGAAATTGATTGACAATAAGTTGTAATTTAAACTTAAATTTAAACAAATCTTTCTCACAGATTCACTTAAAACTGAGATACAACAATAACCTTGCATAGCCTGGCTAATCCTAACTATAAAACTAAATACATACAAAAAAGAATAATAGGTTCCAAAAAATCTTTTTTCTCCCTTCCTGTTTTTCAATAGATAAAACCCAATTTATAAATTCAATATATGAATGAAATAGAAAATCTTGCATCTGTTGCGTTTTCTTTATGAATAAAAAGAGGATATGGTCATTTTCTGTTTTGTCTAAGACTTCAAATACATATAATTATAAATATTATATAAATATATTATACCTAAAATATTAACAGGCTTTATCTTGATAAATTATATACTGAAAATAGAAATTTTAAGTATACCTTCCAGAAATTTAGCCGCATTATTTTCTTTTCAAGGAGCATAACAAAGAACTCTATCTTTTTCATATATTCCACCTTGTGCCCCAAAATTAGTTTTCTATTCATTAGATATAATTAAATATCCCCTATTGAGTGAAAATGAAATATTCAAAGCTTTACAACGATTTCTTGGCATTGCAGAATTTCTGATTCGGAATCCAAATCTGTATCAAATAATCTGGAAAGCGATTCTTCATAAATCTGCCAAATGCTTCGCAATCTATTTGTATGATATTCATTTTTATATTTTACTATTTCTGGTAGTGCAAAATCTGGAATACATGAATAATCTTCCCTTTATTTAGACGATATTTTTCTTCTATTATTTCCATGATTTTGCTCATTAAGATATATTGTTAGAGCATATCCCCAACGTATATGTCTTTTATGCTGGCTTCGATAGTTAATATTTATTATAAAAACAATTCATCCGAAGTCCAGAAACGAAATTTTTTGTCCTTCTGTTATTATTTAGACTTTATTTAACGCGTTGTATGTATTTTGAAATTATTATACGCACAATAATATCATCAAAAATTTACGTTACTGATACATAAAAACAAGAGTCGTAGCGCGAAGATATTGCCGTTAAATTTTAATTATATTCTTCATTAAAAAACTACTGCTTATTACGAAACGAGTCGCATGCGGCTCTCCAATTCGCTGGAGCAAGTTTTTAAATGAATTATAAAATTTCCGACAATACCACAGCAAATTCTGATCAAAACTTATCAGTGCTTTGCATTTTCAGTTTGTTTGTTTAACAGCTTGTGGCAAAGCACTGCATGCCTAAATATATGATGCCTTTGTGGGAGACCTTTCAAGAGAATCTAGCTTCCATTCATGTTACACATGGATAAAACTTTTATGCAAACAAGTAATTCGAGAGCTTCGCATTTTCTGAAATGATGAAAATTTTAATACATTGAAATGCAATTTTGGAAACATTGCTGTTGCTAAATGTGCAAATGTGCAGTGTGTTGCAAAATGTGTAAAAGGATAAGTCGATCCTATCGCTTAGGAACATACATTTATTAACTTTACTAATCAGTCTTTGGAGTGGCTTTATCATCTAATTGGAAAGCATTGCATAATTAATTAAACGAACATTTTTTCTGTATGTGTGTATTCTTACAATTTACATATAATTTCCTTTTCCCGAGATAAGTTACTTCGAATCAATCTTCCAAAGCTCAGTTTTAGAAAACTTTTTTATTAACTATTTTCAGTGTCAAAGATGTAAGTATCCATTAATTAAGCTGATTGCAATTTCTGTGCCTAACGTTGAAATATCAAATATGGGATTGAACTAAAAGCTCAGAATGCAGCCATTTGCCATACATGCTAAGCTTGTTGATTCATTTTCTTTAATACCAGTTAGAAGTCATAACACATGTCAGTGAAACGATTTTTATACTTTCTGCTAGGAAATTTAATTTAATTAAATAACCGTAAATTAAAATACCGTCTTCCAAGTATAAAATACGAAATCTTTACCGTTGCCTTACCATTTTACTAATATTACATGAAGAATGCAAAATGGCCACAAATTTAGATTAAGATAGAATTTAGACTATGCATAACAAATTAATATGATATTTTCAGAATTTTTAACATTTCTTGAATATATTTACGATAGTTCATTAATAAATTCCAAGTTCATCCTATTCAGTTTCCGAGTTGATTTTGGAAGAGAGGAACTAGCCGTCATTTTGTTTCCTAGCATGATCTAACTGAAAGTCAGGAAAGATAGGCCAGCAATATTTTTACAATTTTCCTGGTATTAGTTTTGTTCTCCGTTCAGAATAAATAAAGTTTTAAATTGCTCAAATTCATTTTAAAAATAAAAATTATTTCATTTTCCTTATATAGTTTTTGTTCTTAAATAATGCCAAATTTAAGAACTAAATTTCTTTAATAAAATATATATTGTTGCGAAAAATTCGGCGGTTGCGCCTGTATGTAAGCTTTCCGGCATAGCACTAGGGTTGCCATAAAATAGTGTATGGTAGGGTTGACATATTAGCGACTTTATCGCCCATTTGGCGACCAAATTGGCGATATCCCATGGTCCAATCGGGAAGCTTCTAGAATAATTTCCTGTCGAGATATTTCTCGAAACCTGTGGAACCTAATGAAAAGCTATATAAACCCTTGCGTTTCTGAGAGCCAGCAGTGTGATTAAGTGTGTGATTAGTTGCGAGCAGTGTGTGAGAGTTGTGAGAATCGCTGCTTACTGTAAGTGCTAAGCTACGCGAGAGTTTTGTGAACGGAAAGCGATCGAGATAGTGCTTTGCCGTGAAGCTACCTTTACAGTATAGCTTGACAGTGTATTGGTGATTGTTCCACGGTGTTTATTATAAATTTAGTGTTGCCGTAAAGCTACCTTTACAGTTACAGCCTGAAGCTGTGTTGCTGATTGTTTCAGCGTATTTATTGTAGATTTTCGACGCTTTTAAAGGTAATTTTGGAACTGTGCTGTAAATAGTGATTATTGTAAATAAATTGTGCTTTTTATTGTTCAGCATCGTGTTTTCATCGGATACTCTCAAATCCACGAACCCGTAAAACGCAACAATATTTATATTCTGAAAGAAACCATACTTGGAGAAGTTAAGATTTATTTAATTTCTGGCACTCGCAAAGTTCTTTGCCTTTTATCGGTTTTCTAGTTCCCTGGATAACTGGAGCGTGATTGTGTTTTAACTCTCTTGATCATGCACGAATTCTCAATGCCCCTGTAAATTTCGGGATGCATGAAAGTCTTAATTTTCTGGAATTAGATAGTTCCAGATCAGTCCCATAGCACATAACTCCAGCAACACTCATTACACAGAATCCAGTCTCCACATAGACGTTTGGGTATAAGCTTTACAAACAATGAATTCACCATGTTTAGAAATGCAAGAGGGCTGACAATACACACAAATATTCTGAATAACTGAATTTTAAAGATTATAGATTGTGGGGTTCCTCACTTTTATTCTGTCAAATTAACTGACGAGGAATTTAGTGAAGTACTAAGCGAATAATCGCTTAAGTCCAAGAACAGAAACGTAAACTCAAGAAGGGTTAATTACCCTTTATTTGCTCAACATAAGATTAGCATACGGCCCCTTTCTTTGGTCGTACAACAAAACTTCCACTTGGGCTTAAAATCAGATGTAAGGAATAAGAACAAACTAATGACTAACTAAAGAGATTTAGCCGATGCTAACACAATTCTAAACTAGTGGGCCTGTAATGTTAAATTAGGTAGCGAACTATCGAAAGGCCACTCAGGAATCCTCACTCTATCTGTCGAAGCCAGTTGCACTTGACTTAAATACTCTTCTCCTTCTCATTTGCATTTAACGGGATTCTAAAAACTCATTCTGGTAGGAAGTTATAAGTTGAAGCTAGATAAGATAGGAAAGAAATATTATGTTATGTCGTGAGCAAATCATTCTTACTTTTCACACCTGACTGCAACTGGCTCCGACATAGCAATGAATACTCAACATCTACAAATTTAAATACCATTCCAGAATTTTGATGGAGTAATTAATATAATTCTAATCACATTTATATTTGCAAATTAAATATAACCACAATAGCATAAAATTGCACTTATCTGAACAAAGAGAATAAGTCCAGAGTAACTTTTAATAAACTTGAGACAACTTTTGTCTTTTAAATATCGCAAAACCTAAACATAGGTGTCCTCATTTTCTGAAACGCAGCTAATTTGATAAATATCACTACTATCCGCAGAGGATTCCATTTCATTATCACCCAAAACTCAATTTCGTAATGCCATTGTCTCGCCTGCCGAATTTTCAGGCTTAAAAAGAAATCTTGAACATATGCAATTTCCAGCAACGCATAAATGTTTTAATACAGTTGTTGCCAGATTTATTCTCGATGTTTGTGAGAGGCACAACACATTAAATTTAAATAACTATTATAAAATGAAAATATACCTTACAAGACTATTTGAATTATACCGGATAAATTAAATGGAATATCTTAAACTTCTTGACGAGGTATTTATTTTAACGTATCTAATGTGCAGCACATTCTAAAATCATCAATGCCAAAGTATGTTTTTACATTAAATTCCCACTTTTTCTTCATAGATAAAAATCTCTATGAATGGTTTTGAATGTTTTCCCCCATATTTATAAATTTGTGGCAATCGCACTCATGATAGGGATCTTTATACTTATTTAGCTTAGTAAGGTAATTTTATTAATTAATTTACTTACTTCACTTAGTCTAAAGAGTTTCATACATTATCAAACCATCAAACGAATCCAAGCTATTCTGCTGCATGTAATATGCTTTTGTTATGAAAAAATATGGTTTCTAATAAGAAAAGCCTAGTCCTCTTAGGCTGTTCTCTTTAAATTCATTGCTTCCACAAAGCACATAACCGTCCTTTCGTGCCTTATCATAATCCATTAACCACCAACCGATCTTAGAAACTGTTAAAACTTTATGGAACTGTTTCAGTTTTTCTAACCATTTAAATGAAATATATTTTACAAACTTTTTAAAGTTTATCGCAGCAACATTTTCAAGAGCAAAAATGTAAGGTCTACTTAATCGAAAATCGTGTTCA
This sequence comes from Stegodyphus mimosarum, assembly GCA_000611955.2. Taxonomy (NCBI): domain Eukaryota; kingdom Metazoa; phylum Arthropoda; class Arachnida; order Araneae; family Eresidae; genus Stegodyphus; species Stegodyphus mimosarum. The sequence goes on from KK118419.1 coordinate 1,628,309, forward strand.
TCGTTGTTGCGACACACGTCCATAAATCATTGCTATCAAATGACGAAGATAAAAGCAACACAGATTTAATACTGATCACTTGAATTTACGGCATGTCACTTCACTCTAACGAGCGTGTCGACTTTAATAGAAACGTTTATTCGGTCGAGCGGTCTACCGAGACGGCCTCCAAAATTTTGCCGCCTTCAGTTTTGTCCCAAATGCTACCAAGTTTTTAAAAATGCAGGGGCGGTGCTTTCTTTTTGGAAGGCATCCAGATACCAATGCCAGATACGCCGTCCAAATTATGTTGCGAAGAAAAAGAGAAGGTCGTCTAGAGAATTTATTAAGTGTCGTGTTCTTTCACTCTTCCTTTGCGAACGTTATAGAAGATTACATGCTGAATCAGAATTTATCTGGAATGGCGTAGCATCGTAATGATGAAAGATCTTTTACTTTTCTGATTGGCTTAGAGGATATTTGTGCTAAGGACGGATAATAAGAAAAACTATTTTCTTGCTTTTAATCCTGATAAAAATAGTTACAGAGAAATTACTATTTAATGTAACTGTTAAAATATACTCTTCGTGTGTCAAAAATAATCTATCTAGCGTGTTGCCTTTCATCAAAAAATAATCTAGCAACTTCGTACTTAAAAAAAAAATATGAAGTAATGAGAAGGTCGATTATTTGGTGACATAAGTTAAATAAGATATTGTACTATAAGGATAATACTGCACACATTTAATGCTCACTGTAGCAGGCAATGTTTGCGTTAAAACATAAAGTGATTACGTGTCAGAATTTTATAAATCTTACTTACACAGATAATTTATTAAAACTGTAATTTTTACGTTAGGGATAGACAACCGCGGTGCGCGTGTCACAGTGTGGCACGGTGAACTTTAAACAGTGGCACGCAAAGACTTAGTGAATTAAAATATTAGAAAACATAATGATATCGTTAGTATCAATTCTGTCGATAGATGCAGACACAAACACACTAGATCAAATATATTAATTTAGTTTCTCTGCAAGACGCTAATTGTTACCCAACTGAAATCCAAATCAAACGTACTGAACTACAGCAGCAGATTACACTGAAAAGCAAATATGAGGAACTTATTTTACTTCAAGTGATCCAAATTATATTGAATCTTGAAATTTGTACCTACAACCAATTTTCTAAATTTATACGATTTGGCTGTCAGATATTGTTGTAGGTTTGAATCAACATATTTTATGAACATAATAAAATCAAAATATCGTTCAAGATTAACTGGCATGCACATAAAGCACCTAATTTTTTCAGCATGTTTATGAACTAATCCTGATATAGCAGACTTATCAAAAAATGCTTACTCAAAACCCACATTTACTAAGAACTGACTATGTAATAGTTATTTAGAATTAAATGTTTCAAATTTTTCATTTTTGTTTTGTACATATCCTAAGTGACTGAACTTTGAAAAATGTTTAGTAACAATAAAACCCTTAGATTGTGCATTTGTTTTATTTATTATGTTATTTTTAAATGTCCACATAAATAACCTGCAATTAGCGTAAAAAATCTCATAGTCAGCCTACAGCATTTTTTCACCTTTTCATATTTTTAATATGTTGGAAATACGGAAGTGGTACGCACAACGTTTTTTTCAGATAGTGGCACTCTTCCCGAACCGGTTGACCACTTCTGGTTTACAACAATATAACATATGGCTTATACGAAACGAATTTTAAAAGCATTACAGATTACATGTATAATAGTTACTGTATTCCCAGAAATTTTTAAGGCGGGAGCTTTGGATTAATGCCGTTTTTAAGTTTGTTTCTGCTGACCAAGTGATCCTGGCTTTTTTTTCAGTTTAATAGTGGCTCTTGCTATATGATCAAAGTTATTGATGACGGCACTATAGGAAGAAAAAATAAAAGCATGATTTTTCTTTCGGCACAGTATTAAAGGGCTAGCATGTAGAAATTATAATTTCATTCTTTTGTGCTTCTGCAATATGTTGTTCAATTGTTTGTTCCTTAAATTTATTAGTGTTCAGCAAGATTGGTGATTTCCAGTTTCTGTTGCGTTACTTACTGGGTCAACCGTGGGGCATTATCAAGTAGATCTGAAACCTGTCTTGTAACTGCTCCTTCACTGTCTCATCTTTGTTGAGTTCCTTCAAATTTAAATAGAGCGACTGTACTTCATTTTTCAACTAGCTTGTTCTTTCCCACAAGTAGATTCCTGAAAATTAATTTTCATCCCACAACCTATAAAAAATTTAAAACTTTTAAAAAAATCCATCCCCAAAATTACATTAAGCTTGTAGATTTCTTAATACCAAAATACCCCTAACTTCTAGTTTTCATTTTTCGCCTGCACATTTAAAATTACATTTCATACGCATTTACACTGCTAACCTTGGTCGACAAATACTGTTGTTCCCGTGACACCAAACAATGTACATCGTTTAAATTTTTTCTGAGATTTTTTACTGCCAGAAACCTAATTTGTGTCTTTATATCTAATAATGTATCTGCTGGCACGCTATTTCATAGAATTTAATCACAGAGAGGAAGAAGTATTTTTATCAACGCTATATTTAATTCACACTGAGAGGGATTTTCTTTCCTCAGATGTGACTGTATCTTCAGTATTTCAGTACCTCTGACATGTCTATTATTTAACTTATTGTCTTAGTAACTTCCCTCAGCTTCCTCTTCTGTGATTTCTTTCAGCGTTAGGGATGAGGAATTTCTTTCGGTTTTGAGAATTTCTACTTCCGTCAAACTTCGGAATTCCTTCCTCTACAGATCTACGAAAATATTCGTTCGACATCGGTTGATATCCCGCTGTGCGTGCGCTCATTGATGCTGGTATACTTTCAAATTTTACCTCTAACTCGAATAACCGCTCTCCCGTTCTCGGGTTGAGTAATTGAACAAAATCCTGAATCTGAGGAAAGAATCTAGGCAATATTATTTGGATGACCTCCACATCGAATTTGTAACGTACAATAAATTCACAATTTGTATTTTACTCAATATAAACTAATATTAACTGCTTCACTTTAGTTTAGTATCTATCAAATTATTCGACTTCTAGTTTGGCCCTGTCTTTCGACACGAGAAATGCCTTCCACAAGGGCGCTTTCAGACAATTCAAACTTGTAGCTGTCACTGCATGGTTCATTCAACAAAAAATTATCAATGCTCAGTGTCTGTCCTCGAAGCGCAGTGGTTGCTATAATGACTTCTTTAATAATGCAACCGGGTAATGTACAAAGTGCATCTATAACTATTAAAAAATTCATGACTGAACTTCTATCGAAAATGCAGGCTGGTTTCATTGACGCTAGAACACGAGACTGATATGAATCTGAAGCCTTCTACTGAACTACCTGATTCCGATGGAGCCTGAAATTTTGAACTGGGGGCAGACAATATGTTGTCTTTTCCTGCGACATAATCCATAGTTTGTCTGGTCGCCACTTATAGGTTTAAACTCGATCTGATAATGTTGCTCAAGTTCTATAAGTTAGTTAAGGAGTCCCATAAGTAACAGAGCATAGGGTTACACTTTATTTAGTAATATTACATACGTTTTATAACCCCAACAGATGTGAAGCGACTTAACTCAAAGGTCGGAGAGTAACGATAAAGTCTTAACAAGGTTATAATAACCTTTTTCTTTAAACATAACTTAGAATATAAATGGATGTTCTTTTGATGCAATAACCACAACTTGTAATGATGCATATAAATAGAAGAGTTGGATTTTACTAACCTCTTCGTTCCCAGCGTATCATATATGGCATGGCTTTGTTTCCTTGCGTGGGCCCACCGTACAAATATCATACGGAAGAGAAGTGTCACTGACGTCCCACCGTATTATACAATGATACGCTGAAACGGAATGTATTATTCAAATTTTAAATTCGCATAAATTATATCAGAATGCTTCGAAAATTTACTGAATCTTAGAATCTCTAGAATATTAGAATTTTTTTGATGAATGCTATTTATTATTTTATTTTAAGAAAGGTAAATGAGTGACGGTGAAGAAGGACATTCATAATTTTAAAATGTTACATGCAGTTCGAGAGCCTTAAAATTGTCCTAAGTATTGATATTTAAACTATCAAGTATATTAGCTCATTATTAAACAAAAAATATTTTAAATTTGGTAATATAATCATTGTTACTTAACTTATGTGCTTTAACTTATTCTAAATTTTAAGAATAATTGCTACTATTAGAGCTGGCAGTTATCACCGCTTACCGCGCACAGGATGCCAGAATCACACTCTCATTCAAAATTCAAAACCTCAGCTTAAATACTCGCAATCAATTTGTATTATGATTATAAGGCATTTCTCCCACCTTCTTCGTGGTGTAGTGCTCAGCACGCACGATGCGTATTCTAGAGGTCCATGGTTCAAGTCCCGTGGAAGGCGTTGCTCATTTATCATCTCTCCTACTTTCAAAAATCCTCATGTCTCTACATGGTGAGAAATGCAGACAGGAGGTGTTAAGCCTCGTTTCCATTAGTCCGTTGCGAACGCATCGCGTCATTGGGAGAATCACATACGCAGAGGGATGACCGTTTACACTCTTGCATTGGATTTACGTGTACGGAAGTTCGGTGGTCGATTGCCACTAGATGTCTCTGTATTTAACTTACGGGATTAAGACACTTAAGATAACAAAATTCGATGTTACTGGAAATTTTTATTTCTGCTTATCAGCTGTGAAAGTAAAGCACGTTAGCAATTTTAATATAAGCAAGGTCATAATGCATATTAGGAACATATCTAGTTGGATAGAAGCTGAAGTAATTTTTAACAATTTCTTTGCGTTTCTAGAAGCCTTAAATATTAATGAAATAATATATAATGAAAACTAAAACTAAAATGTACTGTTACTGCAAAACAAATAAAAATGTTAAAAACACTTAAAAATAGCTGGTACTTTAAAAATACAAAGCAACTGTAAACAAAGGTATGCGTGTATACCGCTGACTGCCACGTGAGATAGCCTATTTTTAAAATATGCCCAAATTTGGGAAGGAAACTTATAATATATAAAATTTTAGCATAAATTTCCTCAATGTCGTAGCTGATTAATTTATTAGACATCTGGTTTGTTTTAAAAATGCACTACGCGCAGTTATATTTTATGCAAATCCATAAAATATTATTTTTAATTTATAAATTAAAAATTCATATCTCATTTCATAGAAGAAGTTTTATATATATATATAAAGAAAATGGAAATATTTAATTAACTCATTCCTGGGCTTCAACTGGATAGCACTGAATTTTAAAGCAATTATTATGATGAATTTTTAAAAAAACACTTAAGGGCATTATTACTGTCTCATGTTAATTGGTAGTGAAAGTTTAGAGCTGGAAATATCCCAAAGTCTCAGTCTCAGCACATGTATGTACATTCACATAAAAGTAAAACGAATATACATATATATATATATATATATATACAGGTATGCTTTAAGTATGCTTTAAATATGCTTAAAAAGTATGCTTTAAATTATATTATAACTTTCAAGATAAATTCTTCCAGGGAAAATTGAAATAAAACATTTTATTTAATGCACATAGTATGAGCAATAAATTATAAACACAAATATAGATCAAATGGAGCTAAGAATGTTGCAAACAGGGTGGAAAAAGAGCACGAGATTCGAACTCACGACCCCGAAAGGCAAATCCCACTACCCTTAGCATTACCACTAATCTGTTAGTAAACGAACGTGTTTGGCAATTTTGGCTTATACACTTTATCAAGAAAATGAATTCATAAAATTAAATTTTTTGGTCTTATTTCAATATGCTGTTATCTAAAACATTCACTAGAGTTTGTTCTTCAGCTTCTAGGGCATTTCTTACTAAAACATAATTTTAAAGTGGCATTCCGATTGAAGTCAGATGGACTGCTAAAAATATACTCCAAGTGAAAGATATGCTTACAAATATATGTTAGCCAAAAAGGTATGTTTATAAATAGGGAAATACAAATTTAACATACATTTTAATGCAGCAGAATATTTAAAAGGCTATCAAATTTAATTTATAAATAACGTTATTAGATTTTACCTGTTTCAAAAGGAAAAAAAAATCTTTTAATGTCTTATCTGATTTGCTATAGCAGTTTGACATAGTCAGACGTTCGCTTTCATTAAAAGTAAATGGGTATGCAGAACTAGAAAATAATTGTGAGAATTTTTCTATTTCATGGACTTGGAAATATGCTTTTGTACCCGATTTTCTTGAGAGTAATCACTGCTCTCTGCAAACTAGTATTGTAGTTGCAGTTATCTTATTTTTCTCTTCAATGTTTTAACTAAATTCAGTTTATTGCTGCCTTTTTCAGTACGCAGATTTTTCGCTAGAATGTTAATTCAGAAATAAGTATTTTTTATCAAAACATTCTTTTCCTGATCCAGCGTTCATCGCTACTTCTGTCGCCATTAATTTTTGGTGATAACACCTGATTGCTTCTTTTTTACCACGTGACCTCAACGCTTCCGGAGACGTACGGATAGGAGTTGAACATTGTTGAACTTCATCCGTTCCGTCATCCGTCGACGAACAGCAGATGTCAATCGAAATGAATTCGCTCGCTGATTGGAGAAACGCATACGGAACGTGTTAATAACGCAGTAGTGGAAACGGGTCTTTACTGTTAAGACTAAAATCATAATAAACGGTTAATTAACATAAGATACCCTATAAACGAACTAAATATAATCTTTGCCATTTGTATGATATCATATCTATTGTTTTGATTATTATTCAGCTTTTCTAAGTTATTGCATTATTTCATAATTTTAGTGAGAAATATGTTCATTTTTAGCTTCCTTCATTATGCAATGAAATAAAACTTGGAATGCTTATAAAACTTAAGCGTTGTCTAGGCTATTCAAACGCGACAAATCTCTGCAAACCATAAACATTATCGTCACTGTGAAAGCAAAATTTTCTGAACTATTATGTATGCAGCACTGGTCCACTAATCTAAAATGTCTATTTTAAATTAGTTCACTTTTAATAATAAATGATTTGTGTTTTCAATTTTTCTATGAGAGAAATATTATAGAACCACATCATGTTTTATCTGTCCATTTCCTTCAGGACGAACAAGAGTATTTTTTATCATAACGCAAGCCCTATATTTATTGCACTGAAAGGCAATCATTTGGAAGAAAAGAAGTTCCTCTACGGTATTCTATGTGATACATTATTCAAGGAAATGTATTACATAGGAATTATGCCTTGCTTTGTTCTACAGATTATTTTAAAATTGCAAGTTTTGTTTCATATCCAATTTGTGTCTCACTGTATTTCATGTCTGAACATTTTTCCCTCCTTTGTTTCCATTTTTATTAAATAAAAATGAAATATTTGTTGTCATGAGAATTGCTTTGGAAATCCTTCCCTTCTTCTTCGGTTTGGTACAATTTGCTTTGTAACAAGAATAAATCTACATGTAGGAAAGAAAGCTTTCCCTTATATCAGGTTAAATTTTGTTTTTAACTAGTAATTAATTACATACAAATTATTCTATTGCCACAACGCATAGTTTGATTACATAGTCTTATATTTATCATTTGTTTACCATTTCCTTCATGTATGATCAACCTCTCCCGCGAGAAATAGTATTTTATAGCTTAGAGAAAGTAAGTTATTCCTTTTGCACTTCCTGGTACGAAGTGAAGGAAGTATTGTAATAGCGAAAAATTTCTGGTATCATATTTCAACGAAAATATACATTTCAACCCTTCCCGAAACTGTTTGAGCGATGTTTTTGAGTGACATCTGTACGTACGGACAGAATAAATAAAAGTTTTGACGAAAAAGATTGTAAAACGGATTTAAAATGGATTTAGAAGAGATTTTTTACTTGACGTCTGTACCTACTTACATATGTATACATCTCGTATAACACAAGAACGAATACTAATCGTAGAGCGTTGAAATTTTGTATATGGGACTGCTATAACATGTACATGTGCACCTCCCTTTTTTGTTCATACTTTTTTTTCTCCCTTTTTTTTTCAGTCGGCTGC
>KK118419.1:1636419-1704461 GCA_000611955.2 Stegodyphus mimosarum
TTTATATGACTCGGCGACTTAAGATTTTTTATTCTCATATGCTGGTAAATTGTGCAATTGTTTGCTTTAAAAGTGATTGAATTGTGTGTTTTTCATGTTCCCGTTAAGGTTTTAATACCTTTTCCTAAGCTGCATGCAATAATTATAGAATTATTAACAATTTAAACATTTAAATGGTGTGTAAAGCCTAATGAACCGCCACTTGTTTATGTTTGAATCTCATTAGAATCAAGCCATTTTTTGTACCTACAATGTCGTTTTGACAACTGAGACCAAAACTAAACTTTCAGTTTTGTCCACCCAAAAATCTGTCTTCCCGCTCGCCGAATTGCTTGTTTTTGTATAGAAACTGTAATTTTAGTTGTAAATTTGTTCTTTTAACAGTTTTAACTGTATTAGGTGTTTTATGTTTTTTCGTATTTTACGGTTCTTAATGAAGATATTTTGAGTTATGTATTTTTTCTTTGCCTTGAAGCGAAGACTGAATTAATTGTGTGGGGTTTGACTTATTTAATTCTAAAGTTATAACTTAGAAACCCACCAACACTAACAAACGAATAATCGCGTAAGTTTTTGAACAAAACACGTAAGACTTAAAGAGGGTTTAAAACGCTTTATTTTTCAGCATATTTACAATCAGTTCCTACTTGTAACTTTACACAAAGCCTCCACTCGGGCTTGAACTTAAAGTAATAATGATTTAAACTAAACTAGCTTAACTAAGCGGTTTGAAAGGTAAACCCGAAGCTATCAGAAATCTAACTAGTTGGCCCCTAAGTGTTAATTAAATCTGCGAAGCGAAGCATGGGCCTAAGGTATGGCCGAGCGTAGTAACTAAGAGAGAAATTAGCCAAAGGCAAACGCGCACTAGTCAGGGAATCAGACTCTCTCTCTCGAAGTCTGTGAAGTATAAACTTAAAATAACTGTTAATAAACTTAGGATAAACCTTACAATTGAATGAGAAATATATCTCTAATGCAATTCGAGGAAATAAGTTTAAACGAAATGCAGCAAAAATGTGTGAAACTTTATCGGCCATACAAGACGTCATGTGGTGTTCACATCAGATTTTTAATATTAAATCGAAAGCAACTTCGAATAACGTGCGACATATATGATTTACTGCGATATAAGTTTGTGTTAATTTCTTTGCTTGCCTTTTTCCGCCCTGTGCTCGATCAAACCAAAGGTGTTTGCAAATTTGTACAACAAGAGCGGTAGGTTAAGACAAAGTACGACCTAAAAGCTACTTAAATTTGTAATAAAATTTAAATCAACGTACATGTTACTCTGTAGCTTCACGAATTTTCTCATTTTTTTATTATGAAATATATTCATTTTTTTTGTGTCGACTGCAACATAAGCCTATTTGTCAAAATATAGCGTATTTATCATGTATTCGAGTCCTTTTCGACCTTTATGCTAAAATACACATATTAAAAATAAAAATAAAGAAGTACAAATTCCTTAGTCATAGTACATAATATCTATCTATAAATGAATAATATATTTATTATTAATACCTAAACATTTATATTTGCATTTTATTGCATGAATAGCATTTTTTAGTTTTAGCTTTGAGAACGTGTAATATTGACAGACGTTTATAATCAACGGAAAGCTTAGAAATTTGTTTGAGAGGATTTCCTTTATTCTTCCTTCCCCCCAGAATCTCTGGAGACGCATAAAAGTCATAACCAAACTTTAGAAGCGTTTTTAGGAAATTTCCCTTTCTCCTTTGAATTCTTTGAAATTTTTAAGTCGGTTTGAAAGTTTTATGCTGTTAGTAACTCTGGTGCCTATTCCAACTTGTATTTTGATTTGTAAATTGAATGATGGATCGATCTTTGGATGACGAAGAAATAGTGTCGGAATAAGAAGTGCAGATTTCTGAAGCTTCAGTGTTCTATTCGGAAGATGATGAAACCGGATATTTTGAACTTTACACCAGGACCTATATTAGATACACTATGGGAATAAGTGAAAAGAAACTGAATTCCGTGCCTATACAGGTTAAATTTTATTTCCTTATGTATTCGTATTCAGATCCGCATGTGAATGTACAGAGAATCTGAAATGCAGAGCTGCTTTAAGGACATCTATGAGTTTACAAAGGTTCTTTTACATATCAAGAGTTTTTAGATTCGATAATCGAGTTATTGGTTCCTGTAAGAGACAAAAGCATAAAATTGTAGCCATTTAAGACTTATGGAATATATCGGTAAAGATATTGTCAAAATGTTTTAACGCCGGCGCATATGTAAACAGTTGGTTATGAGCAGTTGGTTTTGTTCGATGAAACTTCCTTTCCGACAATACATGGCTAAAAATCAGCAGAATATGAGATAAAAGTTTTGTTTCTCTGGGATAATGAAACCATTTACATGGGGAATATTCAGCCCTACACTGGGATGCAAACCAACCAACCACGTGAGAAAATTCAAGAAGTTAGAGCTGTTCTTGGTTTGGCTTATGATCAGAAAGGACATAATATAACACGTGAACACATTTTTCTCATACGCACTAGTAAGGATGTTACTAAAAAAGGAATATAACTATTATTGGAACAATGAGAAGAAATAAACCTTCTATTCCTCCTGAATTGCTTCAAACAAAAATCAGAGAAATTTATTCATAAAGATTTATGTTCACGGATGACATTATACTTGCCTCATACATTCCCAAAAGAAATAAGTGTGTTATTAATTCAAAGCACACTACACTCTGAAGGAAAAGATGTTACGTTTTGAACAGGACTGAAAATTATCCTTAAAAAAAGAGATGCTAATTAGAATTTTGAACCAAAAGACAATGTATTAAAAAGATTTTGAACCATTCTTGACACAGCTAATAAACTAATATTGACGAAAACATTTCTTTTGCTCATCTTTGAAATCCATATTACTCTCCCATATATATTTATTGTCCTTCGTTTTTACATTTGTACTCTGGATCTCGATTAAATAAGAAAATAAGGAGATATGTATTTCATTTTTATGATTTTCCCTTTGCATTACTAAGATAAATCCTTTTAAATAATGGACTAATTTTCTATGTTTTTGCCCATTTTCGAGCAAAGCTTTTTTGTAGAAATAAATTTCCCAGTTTTGACTCATAAAATGGAAGATTTTAGATTAAAGTTTTGAAGAAAGAAACGAATATTTTGTCTAAATTTTCAACAATAACGCTTAGGCGTCATCAACTTCCAGGCGTCAACAATATACAAATTTATAGTCAAAATTTGTATCCTAAAATATGTCTCCAAAGTAATTGAATATAAAAATTCCTCTGACGACAAATTTGAGAGCTGACTATCTTCCCAATGACATAATATATAATAATATTAGAGCAAATACTTGTTCTGATATCACAGTAATATAGCAATAATTCGTTAGAATTTATAGATGTAAGAAACAAGGCCACATGGCTGACGAATGCAAAATTGCGTAGCTAAATTTTATTGGCTGAGACTTGAATTGCAATAGTTTTCTAGAAATTGCGAAATCGAGTTTTAGACGTCGATTAACAGATAAATTTTATTTAAAAATACAAAATCTCATAAAATTTTTCTCCTGTCTTTCTTTAGTTATTATAAGTGAGATATTTACTTTCATTTTTTTCTATATTACACACTTTTCTTATTTATAGTTTGCTGATTCACAGTATTCTCAGTTTTTATTTAAAAACAATTATTTCCGTTTGCTCTTAGCTATTTGAATTTTCTTTGCTACAAAAGGCTTAGAAAGATATAAATTTCATGACAGGACTAGAGAAGTTGAATTTATATATATAACTTGAAACATTACTGGTATGTATTTCTCTAGAGCTTTTGAATACAAGCTACTATCTGAAGAAAACGTATCAGAAACATTTGTGTGAATACTGTGTCTTTGGGATAGCAAAAGCAAATGTTAATAAATCAAGATTAGTATCTGAATACAAGTTGTAGAAATGAAAAACACATGTAAAGCACTATACTGAAAGAAATAAGTAGAGAAATGGGAAGAATATATGAAATATATACCGTATATTCCGGGGTATAAAGTGCATCTATGATTTCAGACTGTATTTGTTAATTTTTAGGTATATTCCCTATAAAACACGCGCCTTTTTTCCTTGCAAAGAAACCGGAAAGATACACTTACGATGCTGTTATATTTTGAAATCATTCATTGGAAGATTATTCCCAAGCATTCAAGGCAAGCTATACTGAATAGATAAGCGATAAAGGGAATCGTACGTGTATGCGGGGAAATGCTTGAGGGAGTAAATAATTCTGCAAGCGGGTGATTTGTATTCAATGCAGCTGTACACAAGAATATTATACTAGGATTTCGCGAAGCGGGGAACAGATTTTGAGGTAAGAATGCCTTTTCCACTCGAATAAATTCTTGAAATTAAGAGTCAGATGTTTTCTCTTTCTGTAATCATTTGAAGCCGTGATTTTGAAGTGAACATTGGACAATTAAGCGACGTATGCTTTAGTTGAAATACAATTAATTGATTTAGTGCTGCTTTTGGTACTAAATATGGGTTCTGCCGAACGAAACAACACAGTGATGGCTTCAAATACTAAGTCATTCAGTTTGCGAAAGAAAATGGAAATCGTGTTACAGCAAAGATGTGTGGTGTTGGTGAAAGATGGCAGGGATGATCATTATTTATTAAGGATCAGAGTAACAGTGATGGTGAAGATGAAAGAGAATTCGATTATGTGTTTGAAAATGTAACGAAAGACGAGCATGGTAAAATTTAATGTTATTCGATAATGAAAATGTTTAAGTTCATAAGCCATGTCATTTCTTTTAAATAAACAGCCTAACCGGTACCCGGAAAAAACCTAAATTTTGTAAGATTATTTTTTTCCTTAAATTTAATCCATCATTTGTATAGGCTGGGTATAATGCGCACCGTAAATTTCGAATTTCGAGCTTATTTTTTTGTATTCGAAGTGCACGTTATACAACGGAATACACGGTATATATAAAATATAAATGTGTAAAATTATTAGATTTTACAAAACATATGCAATACATAAGAAATAATACTGAAAATAGTTTTCTTCCTAAGTAGATTATTTGCCTTGTAAAGAAGATAAAAAACGATAATTTTTAAAGAAAAATTCCATAAATTTTCGTCGGAGGAACATAGCAAAAGGCTAGGTGTAATGTAAAAATATTTCAAATTTTCAATGGTTTCTTTTGTTTTTGCAGTAGATGAGTAGATATTTAGTTTCAATAATTTATTTAATTCACATAGTGACTGATGGTTAAAAATTTTCCTCTGGAAGGAATATGAGAAATTTTTTGCTTTAACAAATTTTTCTTTTTTATGTTACATTCTGTTACCAATTTCGCTCTCTCTAAAACACACTTTGTGGAAATCATTCATGATTACAGATACATTTTTTTGTAATAGGACTACCAATTTTAAATGAAATTAATACATATTGCTCAATTGAAAATTTTTACTTACGTAATATTTTAAAAACAACAAAAGATTTAGAATATTTCAAGGAACACAGAAACATTTTGAAAATCCACTTTAGCACAAATAGAAACCTCAGAAAGGAATTAAATATTTTCTATAGAAGGTTTCATAGACATTTGTTTTAGATAACCATAACACCATTACCTGAGATATTTTAGGGACAGCAATACTTGCCATATAAAAAACGAAGGATTTTAGCGTATAGGCACTATTTAGTTTTACTGAAAGTTAGTTTAATTTTTGAGCCTTTCCTGAATGCTCCTACTTCCCTTCGCATTTAATCAGTAGGTAAATGATATAGGTGAACGAGAGTATTTAAACTGTTGAAACGAATAGGTTAGACAGAACGTGATTTCGCTAGTGAAAGCGCACGTTTGTATTTTGTTCTCCAGCTCGTAATCTTAGTAGCGGCTACGCATTATGTCCATGTAGGTGTATGTTTCTGAGTCAGCCTATTAGATTAAATTGAATTGAGTACTCTAGCACTAAAGTGCATAGAATTGTGTACTCTAGATCTTTAAATTTACTGTTAAATTAACTTTTAAGTACTCACAGCAAGTAGTGGGTGTTTTGTGTAAGCACTGTAAGTCCGTGACTTCTATTATACATTTGTAATAAATAAAAGGGTATTTTACACACTCTCTCTGTCGTGCTCATCTTCACGCCTGTGCCAAAAGTCGTAAGGCTAACACCTTAAGTAGATCTAGTTACATTTTATTGCAAAAGATATTACTCACAAGAGGGTTATGTTTCTGTTATGCATAATTAATTTTAATAATAATAAGAAGAAACATTTAATAAAGATAAATTTACGAATTCTTATTTTAGAAAACTATCAAGTAATTAACATTTAAGAAGAAAATAATAGCACATTTATTGAACAAAATGCTCCTTATTGTTTTCCATGATATTGGTTATTTATTCCTTCTACCTGCATTTATAATTTTGATATACGAGTTGAAACATGATTGAGCTCGTAATTCTTCAAGCTTTTGAGACAGATTTTAATATTTTATAGATCTTACTAAGCAAAAGAAATCATATTTCCGTACCGAACATGACAGGGAGGATATCCTTCGATTTTCAGCCGTACCAAAGAGCGGCATAAATAAAACCTTCTGAAAGCAGGATGATCGTAAATCCTGCCTGAAAGGAATTTATAAAGCTTTACCTTCACATCCATCATAATTGATCAAAATCTCCAGGCATAACAGATGCAGGATTAATGCCTTCAACGCGAACGCGCGATCACTCATTTGCTGGTTGGCACATCAGGAAAGTTTTTAGGCGTCGGTGCCTGTCCAGCGTAGATGGCCACTCCGTGTCCGTGATTAATAGGCTTACATCACTGCTAACAGTCCCCTGGTCTCGTTAAGGTCAGTTAGTCGTGCGAGGAGCTTAGATGAAAGATGTCTTCTTTCCGTCTTCCGTTACATTCATGCGCCAACGAGATATTTCTTTCCTTGAGAGCAAGAGAAGATGACACAAAAAAGATAGCGATATTGCAAGTTATTGGTGTAAGGCGTTAGGTGTTATGGGCATAAAAATAAGTATTAAAAACGCTTTCATTAAGTCATAGGATATGAAGGCTGAATAATGCAGGCTTTCTAAAGCTAAGACGAATAGTTTCTAGAAAGTGTTAAGCATCTGTCGGATTTCATGTACTTCCATAAGCTGTCTCTCATGTGAAAGCGATTCGTAATACAAAATGGAATTTTCTTTCCACTAAAGCATGCTCTTTAACCTAATTTTATCTAACGTAAAGGTTCTAAAATTGATTTTAAATTACAAAGTAAATAATCTTAAGTTAAATTTTTACGAACTCTATATTAATTTTTAATTATATTTACTTGATTGAATTAGCAATCAAATCAACCCACAGTTGATATACATTCTAGATAACTATATTAGAAGCTTATAGAGTATTTTCTTCCTCCTTCCACTATGCATTCGTGGTATAACGGTAGCATACTCGGAGCGTATTCGAGAGATCCAGGGTTCGAGTCCCGGCAAGGGCATTGCACATTTTCCACCTTTACAATCATTGAAAAGTTCTAATGACTCTACAACTCTACAGTGGCACCCGAACTAAAAATTGGCGGACGAAATTCGTCACCACCAGGAGCTGGAGAAAGGGGGAGTATATAAGATCGAAATTTAATCGCTTATGTTTGGAAACAATGGCAAATAAAAAAATAACAATCGCTTTTAATTGCCAGCAATTCTATTGGCTCTTTGACTTATGGACTGTAACTTCTGACAGTTTTTTTTTATATTTCCCCCGTTTGTACTATGTAAACCGTGCAAGTATAATCCAAAAAACCTCGAATCGAATTTTTTAATAAAAATAAGAATTATCCTCCTTTCGACACGTCTTCGGGGTGTAATTGGAAGCATACTCGACGTGTATTTGAGAAGTCCAGGTTCGAGTCCCGGCAACGGTATTGCATACTTTTTTACATGACCTGTTTCAAAATAAACTAATGACTCCACAAGCCAGAAAAATGTATCAAAATTAAGAAAATTGTCAAAATTAAGCACCTTTAATTGCTACATAGGGAAATAATAAATAACCTTTTCTAGAGCACTGTTAGCATGTTTCCTATGAAAGGCAACCGAATTTTTCAGCTTCGGTTGATAATGGATTAGCGTGATCTTTCAGAAATAAATGAACCCAAACATTCAAGATTAGCTAACATTTCGCAGAATATTGCAAGGATGGCTTTCACAAAACGCGACTGAATTTCATATCTTTGCTTGACAGAGGAAAATAGTGATCCTTCAGAAATGTAAGAAAATCATTGCGATTTAGTCACAGTTACAACGTTGACAAAGAGATGTTTCATACTCAGTGTCAACACAGATTAAGTTATCGTTGAAATGCTTAGTTACGCTTGGATATCGAAGTTTTAAATACAGGTCTTGAACAGTGGAAGTGAAACATTTATATGCCCAGTTTGATACTTTATCAGCATACTGTAGAGCGTATTTTGACGGCAAGAAGCCAAATACTTTAAGGATTGTTTTCTGGAATTGATCTTTACAATTCTTGTACAGTTCTGAAATGCATTTTAGCTATGTCTCTTTCAAAATCGCGATGAATTTCCTGACACAGTCCGTAATATTCCTTTGAATGATACATGAACTATACCAAAAGGGGAACATGGTTAAAGGCAAATTATCGCTGAACAGTACTCAATGCTGTTTCGAGATAAACTAACGCCCCTTTTGGACTAATAAATGCAAAAATTCATTATTATTGATCTCTATCAATAAAAAGAATCTAAACGTACTTTATGAATGTGCGTATTTCTTTGTAATAGCAAACTACTTTCTGAAGTACGTGCTCGCGCTGTATGCTGAAGAATTAGTAGAATAGAATAAAAGTACAGTTTCTAAAAGCTATTAAATAGTAAAGATTGGAATTTAAATCGTTAAAAAATTAGCCGATTTTTTTAAAGTTTAATTATGGTAAAGTTTCCGTGAAATCCAAGTTATCGGCACATGATGATTTCTTCGATAACTCCGGAAAAGAAAAATTGTAAGGGTAATCGAAAAGCTAATAATTGTTAACGAAGGCAGATTATTTTTTCCTTTAACGGCGTTACGTTTTCCAGTAAGATAGGAAATCCCTTTTAACTTATACATCCTTTTTTTATTTTAGATATTCCATTTCATACGTGTAATTCAAATTTTACTTTGGTTTGAAATGCAAATGGATTCATGTTTATGTTTTCATAATAATGTTAAAATTTAAATCGAAGACTAAACAATTAACAAAAGTTAATTCATTTGGTATTTTTCAATGTATGGAATTTATTTTTTAAATCTAAACCAAATCTGAAGAATTATTTTGCTTTTAACAGCTTCAGTTCGACGGTTTGTCTTTACTAAATTCTTATTCATTATTTGTATTTACCGAATAAAGTTATTTCCTAAAACTTCACTAACTTTCAAAATGTCTTTTCAACAAAATAATTAGTTTTCAGCTATCAATAAATATTTAAAAATCATTTCGTGGAAAAATAATAATTTATATTAGTACAATGTTTCATCAAAAGCAGCTCATTGTCACATCTATGGCATAAAAATATTAAAATATAATAATAGCAGAAGCTCAAAATGCAATTTCAAATATTATTATCCAAAGTATCAAGCTAATTTTGGAATTTAATTATACAATGAAATAATTGCGATTTGTGATTCTAGCTGATTATAACTAACTGGGTAACTTTGGACTCAAACAAAGCGTTTGGTCAAAATAATCCCTCATTTTTAGAAGTAAGCTCTGGGCAGTAAACATTTCATGTCATCTTATATGCATAAGGAGCGTTTTCAATATAACAGTTTTTAAATTTCGAATAATTAGAAGGAAGTAATTCACTTCTTTCCGCAAGTTTCAATAACTTAAATAACGAATTAATAATTAATGTCACATATATTTTCTTCTACAGCAAACCATCTTGAACTAAGTGAAGAATTTTGTCTTTAAGAAGAGAAGCGATAAACATAGTAAGTAGCTCATGCATTTTTATTAGCTTGTAAGATATTTTCAGTATGCTGCCCTTCATTACGAAATGAATAATCCTGAGTTTCCCATGCTAAGCCTAACTCTAAAAAGCAAACATTAGTTTTTTTACTTCCTTATACGAAGTAAAGGGAGTATTGTAATCGCGAATAATTTTCGGTATCATATTTCAACGAAAATATCCATTTCAACCACTCTTGAAAGCATTTGAACGATGTTTTACGTGACATCTGTAAGCACGGACTGAATAAAAGACTGTTTTTGACAAAATATTGCAAAATGGATTTAAAATGGGTTCAGAAAAGATTTTTTCCTTGAAGCCTTTACGTACGTACGTATGTATGTATCTCGCATAACTCAAGAAGTAGTAGCCCTATAACGTAGAAATTTTGTATATGGCACTGCTATAAAACATAGTTGTGCACCTTGCCTTTTCCTTTCGATCGGCGGCACCAAACCTATGTAAATATACATATATCTATACTCATTGTCACAAAATTTGCGCACCAAGAAACAGTTGTCAGAATGAACAGAAATATTACATATGAAAGTTCTACTTTGATATAAGTAAGTGATTAGAGAATCAAAGAAAAAAGGATAATTTATTTCCGGAAAAAATACACATGAACGGAAGTTTTAGAACTCTATTGGACCAACTCTAGCGCGAATGCACGAGGCGATACGAGTAGACATTGAGGCATACAAGCTCCGTATGGTGTCCTGAGACATCTCGTTCCACAGCTGCTGTAAACGCGCCTCTAGTTCGGCCAATCTCGTAGGCTGTTCAACTTGCCGTCCCAAATGATCCCAGATATGATAGATTGGTGACAAATCTGGGGATCTGGCAGGCCAGGTAAGGGTGTTAATGTGGCGGAGGTAGTATTTTGAGATCCGTGCTGTGTGTGACTGAGCATTGTCTAGTTGAAAACAGGCTATTGGGATCCTGCCATGAGTGGCAACATATGTGATTTAAGGAGGTCGTGGACGTACTGCTGGCCTGTCTTTGTGCCATGGATTAATATTAGTGGCGACCGTGTATCGTAAGCAATGGCACCACGTACCATCACACCAAGTGTGGGAAAGGCGTGTCGCTATAAAGCGAGGGCAGGATTGAGGCGTTCATCACGGGGCCTCCACACGCGAACACGATTCTCATCACTGGTCAAATTGAATCTAGATTCGTCGCTGAAGACGACCTGATTCCATTCCGTTAATGTCCAATCCTGTCGTGGGCGACACCACTCCAAACTTAGGCACCGGTGGGTGGGTGTCATACGCAGCACACGTAATGGGCGCCGCGATACCAGATGTCCTTCAACCAGGCGCCTTGCGATGGTTCGGGAAGACGCAGGGGCCCTTAATGAAGCTGCTGCGTGTGTCTGAATAACGGGGAATGAGGCAGTTGGCTCTACGCGTGCGTTTCGTTTGATGTGACGGTCTTCTAGACGACTAGTCTGTCGAGGGCATCCTGAGCCTGGTCGCCGTGTGAATAACGTCTCTTCTGTCCATTGCTTCCAACACCTCCTCACAGTAAAATCAGAACGGCCTCTCAGCTTTGACAATTCCGATGATTCTTCATGGTCTAGAATTCTGGCAGTTGTTGATATTGGCTCCGATGGCGGTGTAACGGCATGTCTACCTCAGCGTTTCCTTACCAAAAGATTAAATACACTCAAACAAGCTCTGCTTACCTGTTTTATACTCCAAGAAGAACGAAGTTCAACGCCCTCTAGTGGTATTACGCAATGCGCAATCACGCTGCACTTCTAATCATTTGCATATTTACCCGACATGTACCTTCATGCCAAGTTTCGTTACGACCCCACATTTATTTCTTCATGCGCAAATTTTTATGGCAATGAGTGTATATATTACCGCTCTGTTACCTGGCTCGGTGAGCTTAGTTGTTTTATACTTAAGTGTTAGAAAATTGTGCGTATTTTGCTTTAAAAGTACTTGAATTACGTTTCAGAGCGCTTTATGTTACGGTTAAGGTTTTTTATACCTTTATTTAATCTGCATGCAATTGTTGTAGAACTATCAACAATTTAAAATCTTAAGTATCGAGTTAAGCCTAACGAACCGACATTTATTTACATTTGAAACTGAGTAAAATAGCGTCAGTAGATAGTGGTCAGATTCCAAACCCTCAGTGTCGTTTTGTCGAGTGAAACCAAAGTAAATTTTCAGTTTTGAGCACCGAAAAATCTGCCATCTTATCCGCTGGCCGAATTGCTTGTTTTTGCGTAGAAGCTGTAATTTTAATTGCAAAAATTACTTTTTTTAACAGTTTTAACTGTGTTTGGTGTTTTTTGCTTTTCAGTATTTTACAATTTTTAAGGAATTTGTTTGAAGTTTTACGTATTTTTGCTTTGCCGCGAAATCAGAACTGAATTAATTGAACGAGAGATATCTCTATAATGAAATTCAAGGGAAAAGGTTTAAATGAAATGCAGCAGAAAATGCGTATAATTTAATAGGTCGTACAAGGAAGTCATGTGGGTTTTACATCTGATTTTTACTATCATATTTAAACTTTTAGCCTCTTCTTATTAAACTCTCAAAACATATTTAAAATTAGCTATGGAATACATTAAATAAACAAAAGTGAAAGTGTTCTTTTGAAATCCAAGTATTTTATTCATTCCTTACTTAGAGCTAAGAAACTAATGTGGAAAATTCCCTTGATTCAGACTTTTGCAAAATACTAGGACATGCGTATTCCTGGAGTCTCTAGTCACAGTTTGAGGAATTCTCTAGAAGGCCACAGTCATTTCTTTACACTCTATTTTATTCATTTATACTCTTTCCTTTAAACATATAATCAGCTCGATTTTTCATATTTAATTCTTAATATTATTGACTTCTAATGCTCAAAATGCTGGGAAAAAACCAGAACTTTCTGTTTGTGAGAAATTTAAACGAGTTTCGAAAAGCCCGTTCTCTGATGCAACTTTTATTTAGTTTTAGAAAAACTGAAGTTGAAAGTTAGCTGCTGTGATACAAGCGCTGTAGCAGCACTGTAGCATTGATATGCATGAGATTTTCACGGTTGCTCGTAAATAAAATAAATCGTCGTCTGTATTGTTTTGTGTTTCCCCTAATGCGTCCCTGGAACGTAGTTTATGCTCTGCACTCAAGTTTCAGTACGCCTTTTTTTTTCCTTGAGAAGTGCAGGAAAGAAATAACCTAAAGCTGATTTGTTGCATACGAATGCTTTGTTAAAAGCTCAATAGCAACTAAGCCTGTAGACATTAAACCATTTCCCCCGACATAATTTGAATGTAATAAAATTAATCAAGTAATTTGCATATAAATCAGCACATGGCCCTAAACACTTTACAATATCTGAAAACGAAAACAGCTTACAGAAAAAATTCTAGTGTATCTGGATATGTTTTTATTACATAGTATCTGAAGCACACAGACCCACACAGACGCATTTTCGTATTTCTTTAATTTCGTATATAGAATGATGATTACTTGACAAGAGCTGTTAGTGTTATAGATGCGTAAAAGAGAAGAAGAGCTCCTGAGCGTGACCGAAAACAACAGAACATAAAGTATTACCGTACCTTCTTGCGATTATATTTTCGATCACACTTCATTTTAAGTGCAATAAGCACCTCACACATTTATATAGCTGTTCACATATTTAGACATTGTTCGAAACAGAGCGGAAAATGTGATGTGCTAGCGGAATAAGTGAAAAGCGGGAAAGTAAGTGCGCATTTAGCAGCAGCGATATATAGAGAGTAGGTTTTTTTGTTAGCTGTGATTGGATAAAAATTATTCGGCTTGTTAACGACGGATAAAAAGGACTATTACCAAATTGAAGTTAGTAGCTTTCTTCGATATTAATATCCTACACACACACACATGTACATATGTATGGCTTGAACATTTTATAAATAACCGCACAATAAAAGTCATTCGGTTATTAAATTTAAATTTTTTTTAACATTAAGAAACTTTTTTTCTGTTTAAATAGCCACATTGGTTTACTATAAAAGATTAATAAAGATATTCATAACAAAAATTGGCGATTTTCAAGTTTTAAGTAAGTGATTAACAGATGTCTGATATAATTAGATTTATTTCCCCGAAAATAATACAATTTTTGTTTTTTTAAGTCTGGAAGTTTTTGAGTTTCAACGGTCACCCAAAAAGGATTGTGAGGTTTCTCACATTCTTGTTTGAACTCGCAGTCTACCCGTCTGCTGTTACACTCACTCCTATTAACACATTTCTTTCTTATATGTGTATATTATTGAGCATTAATATACACATACACATTTATATATATGTGTACACATTTTATATATATATTTATATTTATAATATGTATACACATTTATATATATAGCATTTATTTACACATACACATTTATATACATATACACATTTATATATATGTATTATATTATTGAGCATCATTTTCTTGGCACTTACGCCATATACAACTCAACAGCAAAATTTCAAAATATTTAAAAGAACCATAATCGTACATAATTAGACTTCCCGATACCGCGTTAAGTGTGGACATACATTTCTCTCTCTATCTTTTTCTGTCTTTTCTCAGTTCATCATATCAATGTTCCGCGTTCTCACTAAAATGGTTTTAAAAATTTTACTGTGCCTTTTTATTATTAAAGTTTTATGTGTTTGCTTAATTTATTAAATATCATACTCTTAGCACTGACGTCACATAAAATTCGATTCAACAGCCCAAACATAAAATATTTAAAAACAACATATCCTTAGAATTTCCGATAGACAGTCTCAGGTACTGAAGATAAAAAATGTTTTTTTTTCGTACTGTCTTAGCACTGCTCACTTTGAAAGCTTTGAATTTGTTAATCAAAAACTAGTTCCATGTTCCTATGTTCGGGTGGAGGTCTAAGTTATCCAAAATTTGATTGCTCTAGATACCGTTGTGTTTTCATAATGAGAGAAACATGCATACATTCATGTAGCTTTTTAATTATTTAGTTTTTTTTATATAAATACAGGATGATAATATTTAGTGGGAACAATTTGAAAAGTGATACGCCGTATATAATGATCAGCGCAAAATCCTGTTTCGAGACTAATACCCCATTCGGATTAATGTCCGTTTTTGGCTAATAAGATGTTAATGTTTCTATTTAGCTCATCGAAATGCCTTCTACTATAATCAACGGTGGATTCTATAATTTGGGGAGCAGAAAATGAACTCGCGGATTCCAAAATGGTATACGTTACCCTGTACAAAAGGCATAGAAATTTATATAGGTTGTGAGGTTTATCCTAATATTATTAACAGTTATTTTAAGTTACGAATCTTTCCTGTCTACTCCAATTTCAGCTTACAATTTCCTGCCAGAATGTAATTTCAGAAACGCAGTTAATGCAAATGACTAAGGGTACTATTTAAGTCGATGTTCCACCGACTTCTACAGAGAGAGTCTGACTAGCGCGCGTTTGCCATTTGGCTACATTCTCTCTTAGGTACTACGCTTGGCCATACTTTAGGCCCTTGTTTGGCTTTGCCGAATAATTAATATTTAGGGGCCAACTACTTAGATTTCTGATAGCTTCGGCTATACCTTTCAGATAGCCTTAGTTAAGTTTAGTTTAATGTCAATTCATAATTAGTATTTAAGTACAAGCCCAAGTAGAGGCTTTGTGTATATTCAAAGTAGGAGTTAATTGTAGTTATTCTGAAAAATAAAGGGTAGTTAACCCTTCTTAAGTCTTACGTGTTTTGTTCGCACACTTAAGCGATTATTCGCTTGTTAGTATTCGTGGGGTTCTAAGACAGAACTTTGGAATTAAATAAGTAAAATCTCACAACGTATACAGGGTAAATTACCAAAAACTTGCACCACAATTATTTTTGAAATAAAAGGTGCATTTGATATGCAGATCTCACACAATGGAAATTTACACAAACATTCATAATTTCAATCGGATAGTTCAAAATTTTAGTACGGATTTTAATCGTTGTAAAGTTGAATGTTTTTGAACAAATATTTTTTTTTCAAATACAGTAATGCCTTTTCAGTCAGTAACTAACATGATGAAATTAATTTGGGGAAAGTAGAATGTCAGTAGTACAGAATTCTAGTGAAATTCTAGTGGGTTGTCGTAATATCGAAATTATAAATCGATAGTTGTCTGCTTCTTCTTTCTCCCCAGAAACAAACTAGCCAACCTGCAGCTACAACATTCATTTCACCTTCGTTTTTAGTCATCCGTTTGTATGTGCTACGTTTTCTAAATGTTAAACTCTAAATTACCGTTATTGATTAAAAGGTTTCACATATAATTATCCAGACGGTTTACGTCTACTGGGATAATTTTCAGGTTATACACCATAAGAAAGAACAGCATTCTTCCTATATTCCCCATTCACTGTAGCTTATTAAGCATTAGAAAATACCATCTTCCAGCGTATCTTGCTTCTATAAACTATCAGAAAGGAATGAGAAGAAAGCCCTAATGCAAGTAGTTTAAAATAAATGTAGACACACATGTGAATAAAATCGTATCCTGGAACCATAATAGAGAAATTAAATAGAGAAGACAACCGTCGTTATTTACAGTTTTGCTATTATGATATTTTGTGAATTACTTTTACTAGACTACTGAAAAACACATAATTGATATTTTATTTTCTTTAATTTTATTTTTATGACAATAGGAATTATTCTACTTTGAAAAAATATAGTTTTATTCAAAAATGCTCAATCCAGTAGCTATTACAATCTACGTAGGGGTTCAAATTATAAGCTTTCTCTCAATTTCTCTTCTGCGAAATCAGCACATTAATAGCATCTTTTATTTAGGAAATAACTTTCGTGCGCGTTTTAGGTTGTTCACCCTGTGTGTACACACTTTGAAGTTTCATAATATCTGGTATGGACCTGTATAGCCTATACAAGTTACATAAGAGCTCCCTATGTGGACTTTGTTGCTTGCTCCTGAAAGTGAATATTTAAAGTAACAAAGATAGGTGGAAACTTCCAGAGCTATTCTCGGAACTGCATTGTTTTACAATTTAAACGATTTTTATACGACCTAATGATTGGGGAGCGTAAAATAGATCATCGTTTTTCTGCTCGATCTATTGGTATGGTAACAGGGGAGCGACTGCAGCTGTTAGTAACTCTTTGGAGCATTGGAGCGTAAGGCTACTTAAAATGCTATCAAAACTAAATTGTCTAGAACGGTGCGTGGTTAGGAAAGAATCATCCTGTAGGAGGTTCTTTGTTAAAACTGACAAGGAACTCGGTAAATTACTAGTAATTTATTTATAAGTTCATTAAGTCCTAGGCCAAGTGGAGCGCACCCCTTGCGTCTTAGTCATGATGAAAATCATAGACATGGCACGGGTGCGTTCATATTAGAATGATTAATTCCAACAACAAGGCCTGACTGAAGTAGTGGAGACGTGCTGGCTCTCACCACCATTTCAGGAATGTTCCACTCACTCTTGAGTTCCTATCAAAGAGGAAACATTTCACTACTTGAAAGCTGTGGAGTATTTCCGCCTTGATAGGAACTGGTGACATTCAACTAAAGAATTCTGATGTATCTATGACATAAAAATATTGTACAGTTCACCAACGTTTGCCGCTTTCGACTCTATATACTTGATAATTAGAAACGAATACTCCAAGTAGCTTCCCGACCATACGCTGATTAAGATATGAGTCCTCAAGTCCATGACAGATGAGCGTTATGCACATGCCATTTCGGATAAATTTCTTAAAGCCATTCATGCTTCACTATCCTTCCGGATGCCTCTTCACATTTTTAATTGTATTATGGGAAGCAACGTTAAGTCTAGATACGTCACATTATCATTAAAGAGGTGTTCAGTCATGCCTGGAATTTTGCCCTGGCCCTCACGTTTTGGCATGAAACGTGCTGTGGACAACAGAAGTATAATAGCTCCAAATATAAGAAAGTTATAGATTGCTTTCAAAGAAATATACTCAAGTATTAGTATATAGATATAATGATATATATGTCGTATATAGGTATATTAGTATATAGGTAGTAATATTAGTATATAGGTAGTAATATTAGTATATAGGTATAATAGTATATACGTATATTAGTATATATGTAGTAATATTAGTATACAGGTAGTACTTTCGCATAACGTATTGCTGTAATCGCATGTTCCCATGGTGGATCTAAAAAAGCGTTAGATTGGTGTAACAATTTTTCTGGCTCGTGGATATATACGTGCAGAAAACTATTACACACTATAAGGTATTTCTCTCGCCTTCTTCTCATGCCTTCGTGGTTAGTGGTGAGCACGCTCGACGCGAAACCGAGAGGTCCGTGGTTCGATTCCCGGTGAGAGCACAGCTCAGTTTTTATCTCTCCTGCTTCTAAATGACCTAATGGCTCCACAACATATATAAACACCCACATCTCTCTCTATCCCTAGATATATGTTATTGTGAAAGACCGAAATTGGAGAATGTCGACTTTCACCGGAGAATGTCAACATTCACCAAATACGTCGGTGAAAAATCGAATATAACATTGCATTCTTGCACATTCGGACCCTCACCGGTGTATGTCGACAATCACAGAAGTGGGTACTCTGGTGTACTCTGGTTACTCTGGTGTAGGTCGAAAAGAGAGGCGACTGGCTGTTTCCCATAAATGCAGTTATAAAAGCAAGGGCCTCTTGTGCAATTCAAAGTCTCATAATAGTTTAAATTGTTGCAATTAATCAGATTTGAATCACATAATTTAGTAAGTTTTTTATTACTATTGTTTTATTTTCTCATTTACTACGTACTGTATAATTAAGTAAGTTTTTTAACTTCTCTTATTTTCCTTTTTCATTTTGAATGTATTGTGTGTTTTCTCGCGACTGAATTACGGAGAAGAAGATACCATATTCTCATATATTCAACATTCACCATTAGTACATGCTGAATGTCGACATTGACTGGTGTAAGTAAGAAATAAGAGTACTTGGAAAATATTTCGGACATACACCAAGCGACTATGTGAATGTTGACATTCACAGGTGAAAGTCGACATTCTCCAGATTTCGGTGTTTCACCGTAACATATATACATTACAAGAGCACAAAAATTCTTTACATAGAAATATATAATTATTCCAAGTATTTTTCGCGCATTATGCAGCTGAAAACTGATCAGTAAATATAAGAAAGAAATCTAGAACTAATTTTTCACAAAGACCAAAAATTGAAACTCATAATTAATACATTGCAATAAATCCTTTAAATGTAGAATAATAATTCTATAAATGTTAAAAGAAAAATTAGAATAAACCATCACAAGAAAAAAAACCAAAAAAATAAAGTAAAAAACAACAACAAAAAAAAAACAAGAAGAGGAATCCAATTAACTCCGATATAACTTCGCCAGGAGGAAGATACACCGAACTCAATTCTTAATTATGAATTTAAATTTTTGGTTTTGTGAAAAATTAGTTGTAAATTTCTTTCTCTATGTATTTATTATTCATATATATAATGCACTCATGTCCATAAATTAAGGATAATGCAAAATCAGGCAAACTAAGAGTAAGAAGCAAAACAAATTTGACTTATTTGTAAAGCTTATTTATTAAACAAAAGGTAAAGAGCAAAAAATGATGCTATATGTTTGATATTATAAAAAAAATTAGCGATTATTTCTCCCTGGAGCAAATTACAAAAAAACCTATTTACAAAAAACCAATATTACATGGTTGGTATGATTCTTAATGCATTGTATGTCTCCCAGACGATGCAATACAGTCCGTACAACGCCTAGGCATGCTGAGTATCAAATTATCGATCTGATCTTGGGGGATATTACACCACTCAAAACACAGTGCTCTGCGAAGTTCCGATAGACATGTAGGAGGAGGTTGACGGGCTGCAACTCGTCGCCAAGCATGTCCCACACGTGCTCTACTACATTCAAGTCGGGTCAGAATGCTGGCCAATCCATACGGGTGATATCCTCCGATTGAAGGCATTCGCTTACAATGTTTGCACGGTGAGGACGGCCGTTGTCATCCATAAACACAAATTGTGCGCCCATGGCGCCCCGAAACAAACGTACATGTTGTTCCGGAATGACGTCCCGATAGATTTGGCTTGTCATGGTTCCAATTTGAACATGCAGGTCAGTTCTGGAACCCAGAATAATTCCACCGCAAACGAGCACTCCTGCACCACCGTAACGGTGTCGTTCAATGATGTTTTCTTGGTGGTAACGGGTACCTGGAGCTCTCCATATGGAAGTCCGGCGAGAATCAGACTGCAAGCTAAACCTGGACTCGTCGGAAAACATCACACAAAACCACTGTTGCGCATCTGACAGGTCTACGAGCATATAGACCAATCTGCCCTAAGCGTCTGTACACGGTCTGCCTTGAAATTGTCGTACCAGTGGCTGAAGAGAGCTGACGAGACAGGTGTGAGGCTGTGACCCGCCTATTTCTTTTGGCAGTAACTGCCAAATACCGGTCCTCATTCGGCGTTGTAACTCTGGAGCGACATGTGCTGTAACGTCTACTCACATTACCATCATCTTGAAATTGTTGCCAAAGACTGGAGATGACACTCTGGGTAATTCCAAGTTCGTCTGATACTTCCAGTTGGGTACGTCCACATTTCAGACGGCCGATAATTCTATTACGAAAAAAATCATCCAGATGCGTTCATAACTATTCGGTTGTTGCACTGAAATGCTCATAAAGCGTCTGCTAAACAATTTTACTTCTTTGCCTATATTCATTATATATCACTCTCTTACACTCTCGTCATTGTGACGTACCATCGTTGTCATCTGGTTACTTCCTGAAATTTGCATATGATTCTTAAAGATGTGTGTAGTGATTTTACAGGTGATATACTTATTTTAGAGTTCGATTTCCGCGTGACTCCGAATTATCCTTAATTTATGGACATGAGTGTATATCGCTGCGTGCGTACGGGTTCGTTACGGATTGAATGCAGAAGTCGTTAAAAAGTTAACAAAGTTTATTCTTCCACAAGAAATAAATCAAAATGCTGAAATATTTCTTCAGAGGTATTCGCACAATATCACAATATCTCAAACGTTTTGCAAAACTTATTTCAAGACAGATAAAATATTTCTATCTCACAGCGAAATCGCTACAACCACAACATTAAGTAAACAAACAGTTCGCTTAAAACAGCTACAACTACAACAACAACTGAGATAAGGTGTTTCAATTCGGTTTTTATAAGCTTTTTAATTATCAGTAGAACAATTTCGATTTTTCTGGATTTTTCTCGATTGCAACAGTAATTACGAGATATTTATTTATTAGATATTAAATGCACGCGCTCTTTTATTTTTATTTTTCAGACATAGCTTTCTCTTCAAAAGTCTTTTGCGTTGCACGGGAAAATAAGGCAATTTAAAGTGCAATTCTAAATAAATAGCCAAATAAATATGAAATCCGTAACAATATATATGTATATAATTTATTTTCTAATAGATTATTTAATATAATATCTCCTATAAAAAAAATAGCTAGAATTCTATTGAAATGAAGTAAATCATTAGCATATTTAAAATGGAATCTTGAACATATTTAAAATGGAAACATTAAAAATGTATAACGTTTCCATTTTTAAATATGTTCAAGATTCCATTTTTAAATATGTTCAAGATTCCATTTTAAATATGCTAATGAGTTATTTCATTTCAATAGAATTCTAACTGCATTTTTCAAAGAAGATTGAATAATCTATTAGAAAGTGAATTATTATTTTATTACTTTGCAGCTTTAGCGGAAGTATTAGGCATTTTATTACGATTGATTACGATTTTATCACGAAAGAAGGAATCGAATACGTTTTGTGGCTGTAAATAAGGCTGAGTAGAAAGGCATGCTGACTTCCTTAACACAAGTGAGCTTGAAGTATCACAGACTTTATTATTACGCATATCAAATCCTCCTTTCGCAGACAAGATATTTTGTAACCGCAGTTGAATACAATAATTTCAATTTACACGTGTTTTAAAGTACGACATCATCTTGGATAAGTAAACGTAGCAGCAAAATGTCTTGCTAGGAGGAAAGCTTAAGCAAAAGTGACGCTGAAAAAGTTTCTGTTCTAGTTAACACATTTTTGGTTTAAAATGATTTGTTTGGGCATGAGGCATCTTCTTTTAACTTCAAGTAATATGGAAAGGAGCAACCGATGAATTTAGGGGGAGAGCATAAAATCTAAAATTGTTAATTTTGGGGTCGCCAATTATTCTTAAAGCAGCCATCGTATTTTGTTATATCTTACACACACATATATGTATATAGTATATACATATTGATTTCATCTGTATACTTCATATGTGTATATATTAGAGTGGAGTGAAAGCGAAATTTCTCAGAAACTAGATTTATTCTTCGGCTTGCCGAAATCATCTTAATCATTTTAAAAATTTCACCCTTACGCTAACTATTTCAAAGCTGGCCTGTTTGGTCTACATAAAATATAAATTTTTTCAATTTCAAATGAAACATGATATGCCTATAAAGCTATATAAGACGTCTGGGCCCCCAAACCGGGCGAAATCAAAATTTGCTTGTTGCCTGACTACATCGGTTTGTTCCGCGCAAACCGATTGCCAAGGAGTTTGTTCTCTTTTAGTATTTCATTTACAATCCTATGTTAAAGAGGAAAATCTGTTCCTTTTACTAATATTTTTACACCGAAAGAAAATTTAATTAGTTTTAATCTGTAATCTATGTCCGTGTGTACGAGGCAATTTGATGCTGATATTTTATTGTAAAAATGCAAAGACTTTTTAATTTGTGCAAGGGAGTACAAATGATTGATTTTTTAACCAATCAAAGAACGTTAAGAAAAATGGTCATTGGAAATCTACAAAGTTTATTAAAATGTGAGAATGCGAGCAGCACTAAACCAAAACGAAACAAAGAATTCAAATAGCTAAAATACAAAATATTAACACTTGACGAGTGTGTTCTGGTCATTTTCCTCTATTTCTTCTGAAGAAACAGTCCATTCCTCTTCATCCTTAAGCACTTCAGTCGAAGACACTGAATTCACTCCTAAGGAAAAATAAAGTGTAGAATGATGATAAAATACCTTACTTCTCAAATTAGAATAAAAATAGGAGTATTGGCTCTGGCATGAGACAGATCAGCTACAGCTTTGAACAGATCAGCTACAGTTATTACACATTATATGGGAAAACTCATCAAAGAGATTAAAGTTATTACTATCGTTCCTACCGTCTTTTTCTGAAAATAAGACATCCTCCGAAAATAAGCCCTATCGTGATTTTCGGAACTTTTTGTAAAATAAGACATCCTCCGAAAATAAGCCCTATCGTGATTCTCGGAACTTTTTGTAAAATAAGACATTCCCCGAAAATAATCCCTAGTTAAAATAATGTGACAAAAAATTCATTAAAAAAGGCTGTTGATTTATTAAGTAAATAATATGTTTTTTCCTAATACTCGTATTTCAGTGAAATGTTTGAAACAAAATATTCGGAGAAATTAATTGTTTACCTCTACAGTTCGTTTCAAATTAATTCTTGGA
Organism: Stegodyphus mimosarum; assembly: GCA_000611955.2. Classification (NCBI taxonomy): domain Eukaryota; kingdom Metazoa; phylum Arthropoda; class Arachnida; order Araneae; family Eresidae; genus Stegodyphus; species Stegodyphus mimosarum. Next base: position 1,660,015 of record KK118419.1, read on the forward strand.
ATTTATCTTAAAAATACAACATAAGGCAGCAGTCGTCATTGAGCGACAGTGCTGGTATGCAACGTTCATTCATTTCAGTCTTGTAAGCCTGATTATTTCATCATGCGTAATTTTATTTAAAAATAAAGTGAATAATTTTTAACCGCAGTTAAAATGAGTATAAAACGAAAGAGCTATTCCGTCGAGTACAAAAAGGGAATCGTGGAAGACTCCAGATGTGTAAATCTTGCAGCATTCTGTAAATAGAAGATGCTGGATCTCCTTATGGTTCGTAAATGGCGTGCAGACTACGATTACCTGTGTCAACTAGTGGACCAAGGAAATGAGAAAAAACGCAGAGTTGGATCAGGTCGGCAGCCGTTATTTTCTGAGTTGGAAGCTTGCATCTGGGAATGGATTGCAGGCAGGAGAGCAATGGCTTTCGTTGTGCGCAGAGCTTATATTCAAAAATTTGCTCTTGAAACAGCAATTGAATTTGATATATCCGCAGAAGAATTTAAAGCACCGTCACACTGGTTAGACAACTTCCTTAAACGATATGAACTGTCTCTAAGAAGGTCAACAACGTTGTTTAAGCAGGAAGACAATGAAGTTGTTAAGCGTGAACCTTCGTTTAAGCTTTTTGTTGATGGCATCAACTTTTCGAAGTACAACTCTCCAACGTGATTGCTATGGATGAGACCGCGGTATTCCTAGGCCAAGGAGCTCAAACGACAGTTCACCACAAGGCTTCTTCGTCAATTTACGTTCCTTCTACCGGTTACGGTAGTGCACGTGTTACCTGTATTTTGGAGATTCGTTTAGATGGCAAGAAAGTATCGCCATTTTTAATCACTAAAGGTAAAAAAGACGAGATTCAACGTGTTTCAGGAATTTATGTCATTGAAAGTGAAAAAGCCTGGTGCACCCAAGCAGTTATAAGAAAAAGGGTTGATTTTATGCTGCCACCACTGATGAGGGGTCAGAATAGAGGTTTACTAGTTTGGGATTCAGCCAATACTCACCGAGCTAAAGGCGTGAAAAACTTTCTTGCTGAGAGGAAGATTGATCAAATAATGATTTCGGCAGGAATGACTGGTTACTTCCAGACACTTGACATTGCAATAAACAAGCCATTCAAGGATCATTTGAGGATGGAAATCAATGAATATATTGAAAACAGAATGGTGAGAAAGGTATCGAGGTAATCATCGAGGTAATTTAGTAAATCATCGAGGTAATTTAGTAAAACCAGGTTTACAAGAAGTTGTGAATTGTGTAAAAAATTCATGGGGCGAAATAACTGATAGTGATGTTTCCAATGCACTACGAACAGGCTACTTAGACAAGAAGTATTCATTCAACGATAGCTATATCGCAAGACATGAGAGATTTGGACCAATGATTCAACAGGAAAAGGATTTGGAAGAAAATCAGAATATAATTTAGAATTTTATTTATGACGATGTTCCAGAAGAAGATTGCATGACTGTAATTGAATAAATTTAAATTTCTGTATTCTGTTTAAAATAAATATTAAATAAAAATATACAAATATACTTTTATTTTTGCCCTCCACCGAAAATGATCCCTAGCGCATATTTTGGACCAAAAAAGAAAGTAAGACAGTGTCTTATTTTCGGAAAAAAAGGTAGCAAGATCAGGAGACAAAGAAAAAGGCTGGAAGCGATTTCATCATGGAAATTAAAGAAAAGTTCTTATTGCTAGTAAACGGTTGCTATTTTGGGGACCTTGAAGAACAAGGCTCGAGATGTAGCAGCAACCTCGATATGAGTTCTAAGTAGTCTTTATTGGGAAAATGGTGAAAACCGGAAGCTCGTGATTAGAATTACTGAGGTTGGTAGTTAAGTAGGAATTTTCAAGGCCAAAATGGCACGCAATTCGTTGCCTACTATTTTGCCATTTAAACTGTCATAAAAACTTTAAATTAACAGTAGCTCCTAAATACTTAGTTTCAATTTGGGTATTTCCCATCTATATTAAAAATAGTAATGATTTCACCTTTTTCACTAATTATCTAACCATATGCATTGAAAACGAAACCATCTCATTTGGAATTAAGATTTTACCCTAAGCACAAGGCACTTACTTTCTGCACCTCAGCCTAGATACTCTGCTGCTTGCTGCTACTCTTGTTACTGCAAAGCTATCAAAAATGTAAAATTCTTGAAATGGGCACGACTAGCGTGCAAAAGGAATTGTAGCTGCAGATGTTAATTGAAATAAAAAGGAATATTAAATCTGTCTTTGCTGTGAGGTTCGCGGTTTATTACAGATCAACGTCTTAGTATCTACGCAATTAAATTTCTTACATCATTATAGCTAAAACTAGTTCGCTACATATGTACACACACATACACTGGTGTGCAAAAATTAAGGACGAAGTCGAAAAATTAGCATATCAGCTGAACGAAGAGGCAGAGCTGACAGAAAGACCAATCAGGAGATTAAGTAAGGTGATGTACTGTAGCACATGCGCAGATATGCAGGTAGACGTAATGGGGGAGTGTCTGAGTAGTATAAAGCATGTTGTCGGTGTAGGATCAGTATTTCTGGCAAAGAGATTGCACGCCGTATAGCATTTAAAATCACAATGAGTTGCTGCCTCAGCGAGAAATGGCGAATAATCAATCTGTTAGACGACATCTGGATGCTTTTACCCGAGATCGAATCATTGGGAAGTTGGAGGAAGGCCGCAGTGTGACAAGTGTGGCTACAAAGTTCGGAATTGCTCACAGCATCGTTTCACGACATGGAGACAATTTCACGCCCGCAGGTGATCGGTATATTGCCTTACAGGCCAGAAGAAACAGGCGGCAGACACCAGGAGAAATCGCTAGACACACGACACAGGCGACTGGACGACCGATATCGCGTTTTACCGTGGCCAGAAGACTGCACGCCGGTGGTCTGTTTGCACGACGCCCTGTACGGTTAGTACCTCTAACGCCGGTGCCGGGAACACCGGAATTGTAGAGACAATGAATAGGGACGAGTACTCTTTACAGATGAGAGCAGATTTAGTCTGAGTTGCGATTCTAGACACATACACATCTGGACAGAGCGGGCAACACGCAATAACCCCTTCAACATCATCAAAAGGGACTGTTTTGGAGGTCGCGGAGTTCTCTTTCGAGCAGACATAATGCTTGGTGGCCGGACCGACCTTCATATCTCCCAAGGAGGTTCGTCACCTGGGACTGCTGTTGTAACGAGGTTCTTCTTCCTTACAGGCGACTTTTCACAAGGGCTATGGGTCCTCAGTTCCTCCTCATGGACGACAACTCTCCACCTTATCGCACAGTTACTGTCGAAGAGCTGTTGGAGAGTGAAGATATTGAACACATGGATTGGTCGGCAAGGTCTCTGGATCTAAATCCCGTCAAGCACGTACGGAACTTACTAGGGAGACCCGTGGCAGCACGTAACTTATCGCCAGTAACGATTTCCGAAACTGCGATTGGTGCTACAAGAGGAACGAGCAGTGTCTCAACAGTTCATTAACAACCACATATCCAGCATGCACAAGTGATGTTAGACCTGCCTAGCAGTCAGAGGAGATCATATCCCCTATTAAAGACGGATGTTTTTTGCTGGACACCCATCACAGGGATGTTTCGGCCTTCAGTCGCATTGCGCTCCCTGCTACTTTTTCAATACAGCTTCTTTTTATCCCTCTGATTTCTCTTTTTAGTAAGTGTTGCTTACATTACTCATGTCCTTACGTATTGGAGATCTTACGGTATTAAATGTGTTGATTTGGAAAGCTTTTGTACAAATTTATATTGAAAAAACCGTCTCGTCCTTAATTTTTGCCCACCAGTGTATATACATATAGATATGTAATATTTGAAGTCGATGGGCATTGGAAATGATGAAGCTTAGCAATCAGAGTCCGTGTCGGAAGGGATGACACAGAAGAATTTCACTTTAAAAACTCCACATCTTTATTCAATTAAAATGTCATCACATTTTTATTTAGACGAAGACTTCAGATCACATATTCAATAATTATTTATAGAAATAATACTAAATTTAGAACCTTGACATCATAAATATTTTTAACAAAGGGTAGACGAAGAGACAGAGATAAGCATTTGTATAGCAGGCAGTGGCAGGAAACAGTCGGACGCAAAATGGCGAATAGAGCTATTTATAGTAGTGGTTACATAACAGGCCAGAGAGTTCTCGAAAGTACTGGTCTAGGGAAGATCCTAAAATTGCGGAAAATTAATTAGAGGTTGCCTGTTCGCGTAGAGCAAAGCCATCGTAATTATGAATATATATATATACATAGCAGTTCGATGACACGATATGAATGATTTGATCATGAATGCGGCACAAACTCGCATTAAAATTTTCAGTAAAACGGGACTTTTCCCATGATTCACTGTGAACATAGAAAGACAAAACCGTGTAAATTTATTCACAATTATAACTGGCCAAAAAAATTTTTTCTATTGAAACACAGATACACAAAATGTAATGAAAGTACAATTTTAGAAGCACTGATGTAAGAACACTGAGATGTAGAAGCGTAGCAATGTTGTTTAGCGTAGATACGTGATCCATATTAAGGAGGAAGAAGCGGAGACAGCTTAATTTTCTTTTCATTTAAAATCACATTTGTGACTACAATTCATTTTGCACTCCAATCGTGCCTATTTCCAAAGCATTTACATTTTTGATACTATGGCGATAGAAGTGAGCATAACGAAGTATCCGCGCAACATAGAAGTTAAAGCGAAAAGTGATGCATCAATTCAGAGGAAGAAGGGAGAGAGTCAAATGTTTCAGTTCGAGTTAAAAAAATTGGTTTTAATTTGGTTTTATCTTATTTGGTTGTTATGACAATATTATAACAATTTGGTTTTATCTTACGATAAAAAATATGAAAGCAAACTTCTAATTTTAATTCGCTATAACCTCTTTTATATTTTATTTAATTTGGACTTCATCTATATATCTTAAAAATAGCTCTGAAAGTCAAAACTACGATTCAAATTCATCGTGCCATCCTATGTAACGCTTAATGCAGATACCTCTTGATCAATGACCAAACTGTAAATCAAAACGTTTTAACTCGAACTGAAACATTTGTCGCCCTCTCTACTTCCTTCGAACTGATACGTCACTTTTCGCTTCAAATTCTATGCTGCATGGATGCTACGCTATGGTCGCTTCTATCGCCATAGTATCACAAATGCAAATGCTCTGGAGATAGGCACGATTGGATTGCCAAGTCAAGTATGGCCACAAATCTGAATTTAAACAAAAGAGAAGATTAATCCCGCTCACTTGTTCCTCTTTAATATAGATCAAGTATCTACGCTAAACAACATTGCTACGCTTCTAATCTCAGTGTTCTTATATCAGTGCTTCGAAAATTGTGCTTTCATTACGTTATAAAGTTCTACTGTCCTTCTGTTGTGTAGAATCTTGAGAAATAGTAATTGCACTGAGGAAGGGTTATAACTGCCCTTTATTAAACTCTTTAACTTATTTACAATGTGTCAACTTGACGCTAACATACTACGCCTCAACTTGGGCGGTAACTGAAACAGTAGAACCAAACTTAAGAATTTAAAATGTTCACAAATAGTAGAATTACTCTACAGGGCTCATATAATCCTGTAGCCTACAGCTCGTAAATGAGTCTAGTCTCAGCAAGATAATAGCGCTTAAGTCACGTCAAACCAGCAGTAACTGCTAAACAGAAGTTTGCGTGTAAGCCCGCACGGCAATTTCCCGGACTCTCTCTTTCTCTACTGGAACGTCGATACTTAACTTATTCATCCACTAGTAGAATTTGCATTTCTTACGCTCGCTACTAAATTAAATATCCTGGCACTGACAATTAGGGGAATGAAGGCTTATAGGAAAGTAACATAAAATTAAAATTAACTGATTATTTAAAATAAATATAGATCCCTACAACATATATATATGTAAGATATAAGAAAATACGACAGCTGCTATAAACACTAATTGTCAATCTTAAAATTAACATTCTAAGTTTGTTGATCTTCCCTTAAATTCATCAGTTCTCAGGAATTTGTGATTTTTCTTCGCTGCTTGAAAAGGTCAAACCAAAACTAATAGTAATCAGTCATAGATTGTCTCTAGGATCGCATGTACTCCGGTATAAATACTCTGGTGAACTAGTTACGTAATCATGTGCTAGCTACCACCTTGCTAATATCACCTCGCTCTGCTTCCCAGTGTAAAGTGCCTGCGTTTTAATTATTTTAAGAATCAATGTAAATAGCAGTTTATGATCTTTCATTATGATTGAATCATAGAAATGTATCGGATTTCATTATGATTGGAGATAATTTTATATGTGTGAAAATAAATTGGAAATTCTTCATGTTTTGTTACCTTCATCTATAAGCCTTCACGCTCAACTACGACAACAGCAAGCTAATTCTTCCTTCTATGTCCATCAAAATCCTCATATATATATATGTATAAAAAACGCTTGAAGAAACGTTAAACAAAATTGGACTTTTAAAGCCAAAAAACAGCACCGTTAAGATTCATTAAAGTTATACACTGGAGATTTCAACACTCCGGAAAAAAATTTCAGCACTCCGGAAAAAATAATGTAAAAACTTTCTGTAATTTAAAACTATTGAAACACATTGAAGTCATTGTTCAATTCAAGATACGTTATAGAAAAATCAATCAACTATGAATTAGTTATTGCTCATTTCACGAAAAAAAATCTATTGAGCGGGAACTGAATTTAATAGAGTACTTAAATCAAGATTTTAACTCAATTTATGTCTCTTTAATTCTCAAGTAGAGTTGAAAAATATTCCGATCTAAGAAAAATATTATAAACTATTGGGAAAGTATTTGACTATACTTCGAAAGAATATACGTGTAAGATTAAAAAAAAAAATTGGCAGTACTCTAGTGAAAAGAAAAGAAAACAGAAGATTTTTTATATAGTGTATTTGGACTCATGTAAGAGATAAGTAGATAGCGTTAAGGATAAAGAATTCGTTTTGGTTTTATAGAAAATAAAAGATCAGTTTTTGATTTTTATATGATTGTAAGATTTCAATAAAAACTGCTATTGCATTCTGAAATGATTTGTGGAGAAAGAGTGCAACAGATAGGACTAATCTTTGAACAGGAGGAGGACTTTGGAAATATACACTATGCACCCGCTGACCAAAATGAAAGGACACAATAAAATATTATAAATTATATTCAAAATTGTCGTAAACGACTGGATGAGCAACTGTGTCATGAACTCGCCAATATGTTATGTAAGTTCGCACATGTTTTTAGTAGTACTCCTGGTAGTGCGAAAGTTGATGGACATTCTGCCGAAATTATTCCCGGGTGCACTTCCAAAAAATTACGCTCATATCGAATCCCGTTTATACTTCAAGAAGAAGTTGATAGGCAAATTGATCAGTTGCTCAAGCTTGAACTGATAGAGCATAGCGATAGCGATTGGGCTCACCCTGTGGTATGCGTGGCAAAAAAGATTGGGAATGTACGTTTGTACGTTGATTTTAGATTGTTAAATAAATTTACTGTTCCAGACGCATATCCAATGAAACATGCGACGGAACTGCTCTACGTGATCGGGAAAGGGCAATACATCACTGTGTTAGACTTGACGAAGGGATATTGGCAGATCCCGATGAAAGAAGAAGACAAGCATTTTACAGCATTTGTGACGCACTCGGGCCATTATCAATGGAAAGTATTACCATTTGGAATGAAAAATGCAGGAAGCACATTTCAAAAAGTAATGGACAAAGTTTTAAGCTCACATAAAAATTACTGTTGTTCATATATTGACTATCTGGTAATTTTTTACGAAGACTAGAAGGAGTATTTAAAACACGTAAAAGAGGTACTTGAAACCTTACGAAGAGTAGGTCTTACTGTAAATTTACAAAAATGTGATTTTTGGAAGTAGGGAAGTGAAATTCCTTGGCCATATTATAGGTTCTGGGAAACATTCAACGGATCCAGAAAAAGTAGAGTCTGTGAAGAAGATGCCTAGACTGATTACAAAAAAATGAAGTTTGCGGCATTTTGGGACTTTCCATATAGTATCGTGATTACATTCCAGATTTTTCAACCTTTAATGTTACCCTTGACAAACTTGACAAGGAAACGAGTACCGTTTAACATCCCATGGGGTAATGAAGAAGAAACAGCTTTTCAGAAACTAAAGCAAAAGCTTTCCGATATCCCATCACTGTTTACACCTGTACTAAATAAACCATTCTAATTATACACTGACGCGTCAGCAACAGCTATTGGTGCATGTCATGTCTGTCTCAAAAACATGATCAAGGGAAAGAACATTCAATAAGATATTTCACTTGGCGTTCCCCTTAAAAGGCATAACGCAAAGATTTTTTAACAAAAAAGGTCGACAGCACGGACAGTGAAAGTGTCTAGTGGACAGTCTCTAGTGAAAAGAAAAGAAAACACACGATTTTTATATAGTGTATTTGGACTTATGTAAGAGATAAGTAGATAGCGTTACGGATAAAGAATGCGTTTTAGTTTTGTAGAAAATAAAAGATGAGTTTTTGATTTCTATAAGATTGTAAGATTTCAATAAAAAGCGATAAAACCTTATTATATGCAATAAATCAAAATTGCTTAAAAATTAAGTAAACCTAAATAAACATATTTACAAAAATATTTATACAACAAAAAATTTAGAATTAATGTTTTGCCCTATGAAGCAAAAAAACTACTTAAATAAGGCCACAGCTTCAAATAATCGCTTATAAATATTTAGCTACCTCTTAAAGCTCTACTTTAGCCATTTTGGCGAGAAAATTCTGAAAGAACGGTGGTTTGTGTAAGAGAACATTAGAAAGTCTTCATTCAGTATTAGCTGATATTGAGAATTTTATGAAAATAAGGTGGCTTGTTTATTAAAAGTAAAGCAGACACTATATTTTCTTTTATTTTAGAAACATTTTTCAGACATGTTTATTTAGGTATATTTTCTCTCAATGTATATTCAGGTTCTTTTCCAGTACTTTTACTGCGTTTTCTTAGGCGTCAGAATCGTGTTGGTTATTTCCCTAATCTACTTGAGAATTAAATTCACTGAAACTGGCTTGAACTGAATTAAAATCTGACTTCACAATAGTTGTTCTATTAAATGGAATTTTCACTCAAGAAGACTTGTTTGACGAAAAATGATTCAGATTTCCTTAACTGTTGATGACTGCATAGAAGAAGTCAGCCTTTTTTCATGGAATCAGCAGTAATTAATTTAAAAGTTAATTAAAGTTTTCTATAACATATCTTTAATCTCTAACTTGTAAGTATTATTTTAATTTTCTAACAGTTATTATTAATTTCGAAACCCTTTCCCTTAAATTCTTGTTTCCCACTTACAACTCCCTACAAGAATGTGTTTTTAGTATCGCGTTGTATGTGAATGAGGTAGAAAGAATATATATAGAAAGTTTCGCTTACTTCAGTAGAAGAGCTTAGGAAGTCTCAGTAACGCGTGTTTGCCATCAGGTTACTTCGTTGTTAAGCTCTCTACGCCTGGCCGTGTTGTTCGTGCCAACTGATATTCGCCATTTAATTTAGTCAAGGACCAATCACGTTGAGTATTCGTGTAAAGTTTCGGTCAAGTCAGTTTAGTTTAGCACAAGATTAGTTTCTTATTTTCTATTTGTAATTTAAAGCCCACGTAGAAGCTTTCCTGTAAAACCGAGAAGGGGCCGACTACCATTTCTTTGAGTGGATCTAAGGAAATTTAACCCATTTTAAACCTTCTCTGGACCTTGTCGTTTACACACTTGCACTCAGCGGTAAGTCGCTACATAGTTCAAAAACTTCCATTACATTCAACACAGACTAAGTAGTTAGGAACATTACAAACTGAACAAAAATTTCAGTTTGTTAGGGGAGTTTTTAAATTACAATACGTTAAGATACTTTTCCTGGGATGCTAATTTCTTCAGTTTACAATTACAATATTATAATAATTAATTACAATATTATAATACCCATACAAGTGCATGTACGTCTGTATGGTTGTATTTATTCATGTTTCGGCTGATACTGCAACCATGCTAAAAGAGAAAAAAATGCACAATTATTTGTGTTTTCTGCTAAAATTTTGCCTTATATACAAGCTGCAAGTTCACCTAACGCCATATGTCTCGCCACTGGAATCACACACGCTATAGAATTTTTTAAAGTAATGTTCTCTACCGTATAGCCGTTCTCTACAAACTATATGAAAAGCTCATTCGCAGTTAACATCATTTCTGAAAATTTAAGGGAAAAAATTAGCATAAACACGAAATTTTAGGCAAAATTTATAATGAAAGGTAATAAATATTAATAATTTACAATTTTAATGTTGGAAGATTGAAATACACAGTTCTTTACCATTTGCAAACAGATCAAAAATTTTCTCACGCATCATTTTCTAGAGAGACGAATAAAGGTGCAGATCTACCATACTACCATAGAATGAATTTAATTATATCGGACATCAAGTAATTGTTTCAAGTGTCTGACATCAAGTATTTTTTTTATCAACTTTCTAAGAAGAAATTCGTCCATATTTCTATAAACAGCATATCATTTTCTCTTTTTATTCAGTTTGTTGTAATTCTTCAAAAACTTCCTGTATATTTTAAAATTTAAAGAAATAAATAAATTCAGCATTTTCCATTGTGTAAATATTAAAATATTTTTAAAATTAACTAAAATAAGATAAGCTTTTCCTAAACCTATATAAATGAGAATAGAGTGTTTCATCTTTTGAACGCGAATCAAATCCTTGAAATATCTTTAATATTTGCCTGCTGACTTCATGTTAAACGCAGCATAACTGGAAATATTAACATTCATAAAATATTTTATAGGAAAACATGCAATGTGATATCTTAACTATGGTATCAGTACAATACTTAGAATAGAACGACAAAGCTAAATGTTAAAAGTGTTTTGCTTTTTAAATGATTTGATTTAATTGTCCATACACACATCTAAAAGTAAAAGGAATCCTTTTCGGTGCAATTCAGTTCATACAGCCCTTACATTTCTTAATGATTTTCTCAGTAAAGAGATCCACGAATTAGTCATGAGACCGTGTTAAAAGCAAATCTAACTTACATGGAATCTGTTGACACCCGGGGTAAAGGACACATGTTCGGGACGCGTTATTAGTGGATAAGCCGCCTTGGGAGTTGTCATCTCTAATACAACGAAGACACGAATGACAGCGTCATTGATGTCAACTACCCTGTATGTCAATATCAGCTGTGGATAGCCACGCCTATAAAAATAAAATCATCTCTCGTTGGACCGTTTTTCTCCCTCGCCTTTGGCTTTCCGATTGACCAGCTTGTCTTGGAACTAATGGGTCTGGCGTCGCTTTTCGGAATGGAGGAGGAAATTGCTTTCGGGGATAGCCGCTATAAGGCAGATCTTTTGTGCTTCCAGATTCTACATCAGGTTGATTGCATTTTGCGGCAGATAAGAGGTGCAGCTCATTTTAGCAGAAAGATTGCAAACGCAATTCAGAATTCGCAATACGAACATGGGGCAATTGAAGCTAAATCGGACATAGATAGAAGAGACCTAATATAAAGTTTCTCTGGAATCAAGAATCATACATTCAGTTCATTAATTAATGAGACTTATTGAATGAAGCTTACTTGAAGGTAGCATTTTATTTAAAAAAATTCTTGTTTTATGTCAGTAAATATTTACAATATCTATAGTATAATACATATTTATCATCTCTAAATTTACAACTGCTAAGCTCGAAACTGGAAGAATTCTATGTAAGGCCGATTTAATTATGGCTCTACCGAAACGGGTGAATTGCACAATTTGCAAATTTGTTAAAAATTCATAATTTAAACACGGTGCATTGTAATATGTTTGATACATCCCAATTAATTAAAATACAAAAAACTTTCGAAAGTATAAATTAAACTTAAAAATCATTAGAAAAAAAAATCTGAAGCGTTTCATATTTTAAATTACATCCAAAGGGGCGTTTTTTAAATACTTTGTCTTTTATCTTTATTTATTCAATATCATGTTCTTTACACTTAAACCATAAAATTCAGTTTAAGAGCAATATCGCAAAATAATTTTAAAAGGAGTAAATCATTGAAATTTCCGATACACAGTCGTCCGCGCTGGAGATAAAAATGTTTTTTCTGTATAACATTGCCATTGTTCGCTTTGAAATTGTGAAGTTTGTTAATTAAAAATTCGGTAAAGTTGTACAAAATATGAAATCGATAATAAAACTAATTCAAGTTTCAAATTTGGGCTTCTAGATGCCCATACTCGCAGGAGGATTACGTTATTCCGAATTTGATGGCTCTAGGCACCGTCGTTTTATGACAATGCGAGAAACATACATACATTTATGCAGATTCTTCGTTATTTAATGTCTTTAAATATAATACGGGGCGATAATATTTGATGGCAACAATTTGAAAAGTGAAACAATGCTTGTAGTGAATCAACGCAAAATGCCAAAATAAAATTAATAGTCATGGGCAATTTGCCCCTTTGGACTAAAATATGTGAGGAAGGCATTTAATTTCTACCCATGATTAATTAAAACTCGGATTATATATGGGTACTAGGACATATTTTCTCTTAAAATTCCTCACTAAATGAACCACTCAGTTCCCTTTCCATTCAGTAGTGCTTAATTTTTGAGGTTTTGAATTTGCTCTTTTGTATTAATACCGAATATACTGAACAGATATCAGTGTTTTCATGCTTTAATATCCTAATATTTTTCTGCCCGAAATATTTCACGGGAATAAATATTAAAGTTTTCTTAATTGAGTATTAATGATTAAACATAAGTTTTTCCTTACTTCTGTTCTTGAATCTTTTAATTTTTCTGTGCGTTCTTACTTGAAATCAAATTTGGAGTCTTTCACTACCGTTTACCCTAGAAGAAAATGGTTTATCATAAATATATATCATATATATCATATCATATATCATACATATCATATCATATATTATATATATCATATCATATATTATATATATCATAGCATATATATCATATCATATCATATATTCACGATCAGCCTTTGCAATTTACCTAAGACATTTTGAACTACTGTTTATGTATACACTTCTATCACACCAACTTGTAAGTGTGGGAAACATATGAAAAAGTAATGAAAAAAGAAATCAGAAATGAAGTGAAATTACGTACTGCATCTGACCAGTATGCATTATTTCTTACTATTCATTTCAGATTTTAATTTTATTTTCCTATTTTATACTCTTTGTTTTCTTTCTTTTAGCCCCAATTTGCTGTATTCAAGTTTTTGCTGTGATTTCTGAAATCTTGGATGCATCAAATCTCGCTTGTGTAATTATGTAAAGGGGTTTTGCAATAAAAAGGAAAGTGTGATGACTTAAATTTTGTTTATTTTTTTTTCGTTGTCTACTAAATCAGTACAAAATTTTTATTCTGTCCTAATGGAGAAGAATCATTATTTTGAAGGTTGCAAAATTTAATGCTCACCATTTGGATTCATTGATGCACTAAAAGAATATTTCTTGCAAATCCTGAGTGAATTTAACGCAAACGAATTTAAAAGAAGTTTCAAGGATTGAGGAACATGTTAGCACTGTATTCCGAGGGTATTACTTTAAACGAGATATAATACATATTAGTAAATGAATTAAATGCTTTGATAGTATATATTGAGATGTAAAATCTTTATCTTCCATTCAGCCTTTGATACTTTGAGAGACATACTGGTGTTCAGCAGAGATGACTTTTCCTGCTCTTACTAATTTGCTGAAGAAGTCCCATAAAGCGTCTGCCATTTGTAAAAAAAAACTGAAGGAAACTCTCCATGTGAAAAGAAACTGAAGTCAGTAAAAAAGAAAACAATTTGCTTTCGAGGAGACAAAACGAAAAGTCTTTACGATAATGGTGATGAGTGGAATATAGAATCCCTATAATACTCAAAAAAGTCTGAGCCCTGTAGCGTAATCCTACTACTTGTTAATATCTTCAGATTTTGAGTTTAATTCTTACTGTTTCAGTTACCGCCCAAGGAGAGGCGTAGTTTGTTCACGTCGAGCTGACGCATTGTAAATTCATAAAGAGTGTAATAAAAGGTAATTTTAACCCTTCTTCTGTGCATACACTATTCTTCCAGCTTTCACACAAAAGTTAGACAAGTAGACCCCCCCCCAATCGCATTTTTCATTTTCTGTTATGGTGTCTAACTGCTTGGGGGCACTTAATGAGATCAATTTTACTTTTAGTAGTACCGTATTTCCTTGCTTTGTTTTATTTAAATTATTCTTATTCCTGTGTGATCCAAGTGGGCAAAGCAATACACTACACATAATTCTTTCTCTCTCTGTCTGTGTATGTATGTATATACATACACATATATATATTCAACATGAATATATTAAAAGTGATTCAGCTCACAAGCACTTCATATGGAAATCATACACTGGCGTTTTAATGCGATTCTACCAAAATAAATATGCGAAAAAATTCTCTTATCCGAATACATTTCTGCAGCAGAACTCACAGCCCATTGATTATTTACATCAGGTTTTGCCATCTTCCAGCAATTCCCATCATAACTTCTTTCCTTCTTTTACATGCTGAGGCACAGTTTCTTTTTATTTATCTTGGAGAAAACTTCATCTACTAACTTTTTTTTCTTTATTTTCTGCTTTTTATTATTTGTTCAACACACAGCTACGTGTGTGAGTTAAGAACGAAGTCTAAAAACCCACTTCTACGGTTCATTAATTATTTCCAGGCCTGAGGGGAAAAAACTACGTCACACGGATAGGGAGCTATATGATTGATCGTCTCCCCCTTCCAACGTTGGCTTTTCTTTTACCGAAATTTATATTAAAGGGTATTTTTTATGTGAAGCATCTTTCTACACAGTGAGTTCTATAATAAAGTCAGCCATATGTGAAATAGATTTTCAGGAGGGGTGAAATATCCCACCTCCCAATTATTTACCATATTATAAATTCAGTGCCCAGGTAGTAGATGATATTCATAAAACTACTCCACTGTGAACTTCTGAAGTTACAAGGTGTTCCCTTCTCCACGAAAAAAAACGCCACTTTTAATTCATGTTTTTTAACTATAATAAATCAATCACTGCAAGGTTTGCCTGCATGTATAAAATAAAGTTTAATTTTTGTTTCATAATTGTAACTTAAACATAAACTTAAGTTCATAGCCAGGAGAAATTTTATAAGAGGCTGCAAAAGGTGGAAATTTATAAGTAAATAAAACGGTTTATCTATATTAAAATGTTTTATTAAATAAATGGTTTATTGAAAGAATGCTTTGTTTTTTCATAGCAACCTTATCCACTTAAGAACAACTTAATTTCCGAACGACTATTCTTACCATGAATTTTTCGTTAATTATTACGAGGCTCACTGTGTACACCTCTTATCGATGTCCATGAGGTAAGATCAATAAATATCCAATCAAACAAACAATTAAAAAAGCTAAAAGAAATAAATAATATATTTTAAATTTTAAGAATATTATATTATAAATTAAAAAAAAAACTATAATAAAGAATTACCTTTCGGATTACCGCCATTGAGCCAGGCGTGGATGGGGGAGAAGATGAAGCTGGTAGATTTTTACATGCGGGGAGAGTTGAGTTAAGGTCTAATTCATCTTCTGGGGCCTCATCAGCCAATACGAGGGGTTTTTGTGATGAGAAGGTTGTGATGAGAGTTGGAAGAACTTTGCATATTAAATGAATCAACAACACCGATTTACGAAATGTCTTTCTTCCGAATTCTCTAAATGTATAAACTTATCTGAATAGGCTTTTCCTGTTCTTTCATCATAAATAAGCGGGGAATACCGCAAGAACGTGCGCAGCCGACTTTTCTTTGGCTAACGTCTCAGAATTTGCGTTCTGATTTTCTAGAAAAGTAAGACTGTCAACTCTTTTCATCTCGAGACAAATTTAGCTCTTTGAGAACAGGTTTATTAGTGGCTGTGAAAGTTCTTAAAAAGGGGGAACCTCCGCATGTATGTTAATCAAATATCGAGTCATTCTATAAAACATTTGTAACTTTATACAATGTTATTAATTTAGATGTTCCATTTAAGAATTTTAAAATAAATTTTAATTGATTTTACCAGATATAAATAAAAACAGTTGAGTGCGTTAGACGGAACCATGATAGTTGTAACTCTTAGTTTCAGATATTAAAGATTGATTTCTCGAACTAACTAGTCCGTGTAAGCTTTGTTGTTGTAAATTATTAATATCATTGTATCGAATTTAACGACCAAGCCAATAGGCTATGAGAATGATACATTCGGCCTGGTGAGATCAGTAGAGGCTTATCAATTTCGGTCATCAGATAGTATAATAATAACAATAAAAATAATTTTGTGGGGGGGGAGGTTGGTTATCAACTAAGAAATTATTAGGGAGGTTTTTTGAAGGTAAAGTATAATTTTATCCCTTAACTCTTTTTCACCAGAGCAGTTCTCTTTTTTTCGATCGCTTTTGTTGAAAGAAGTTTCGTTAGTTCTGTTTTTGACAGTTTTGAGCTGCATATGTTTATATAATTTTATAGTTTATATTTTCTTAATTGTAGATAAAATATTAGTTTATTTTATTTTTCTGATTTTTAATTAATTTGAAAATGGATCGGAGAGGGCTGATAAGAAAGGGCGTTTTCTAATTTATATTCATGTGTAATCTTCATATAACCAAGAACTGCTTTTTGGAGGTATAGAGTAGTAGATCTTCTCATGCTGCATTCTAAGTAATGCTAAATCTTCTAAAGCAATCAGAATCTTTTAAAAGTGTTTTTTAATTGCAGCAAAATCTTTTACTCTATTACGCTCCTCTGAGCAATGTTCTCTTCAGAGTTCTCTTTGAAACTCCATTTGAGCCTGCCTCGGACACATCCACAAAATTAAAACGGTAAGTGCTATCTTTACAAAGTTTTGTCTAAGAACTCCTTTAGACCCGATTAGACTGCCATTATTATTTTTTGTTGTTGCTGAAATTCCAGTTTTAAAAGGTAACGTGCCGGAAAGGGTTAAGTTCGGTATTAGCAAAACGAGATTACACGAACGGAAAATATTTACTCTTTGTTTCTTGTAAACAAATATTATGCCGAAATTAATAAAATTCCATACATTTTTGTGCAACTGGCTTACAAATCGACTTGTATTCCAGAAGCACGCTGTTTCTTTCACGACTACAGCTGTGTAAAAGAATCATTTTTAAAGAACGATTCATTGATACAACACTGTAAATAATGAAATACCAAAACATTTCAGTCGATCACCAGTTTCATTTCCAGCTACAAGAAACTGTGCATTGATTCCTGGAAAATGAGCATTTACACCAATATTTCCAAATTCTTCTTCGGGAAAGTATGGAATGTATGCTACAAAGTAAGGTGTCTCAAAATCAAATTGCTTGCGGGCGGATGAGCAGGTCATTGGCAGCAGGTTTCCTTTGACGAAATGAGCGTGAAGATATATTTCACTTTCATTTTATATCTATTCAAAAATCAGACTGAAATAAACTTCAAATGTTGCAAAACCGTTTTCTCGGATTGATTACAAGCGCTCATTACTTTATGCGGAACGAAGTGCTCCATAAGAATTTAAAAATTGAACCACTGGATACCGTCCTCCGTAAAACAAATGAGAAATTCTTCAGGAAAGATACTGTGAGAAGACTGTGAACCTATGAATTTATTCAATCTATTTCACTACGAAATATTGGATGAGGACAGACATCTCTGTCCTTTTGCTGCCTTCATTTTGAAAAGCAATCAGAACTTTCCCACATAATTGCTATGAATTCAACTCACATCGTCTGATTGTACGAACTTTAAGTACAATACGAAGCAGCATTATCAGTTGGGAGGGTGACCTCCCACCTCCCGCGTGACTAGTGCATACAGACTCTGCTCATTTTCCAGCAAATACTAACTTCCCTGAAACAATGTGCATATATAAATTGGGCGTATTTAACCAAGAAGATTGTTTATTTGTATTTATTTTGTAACATTTTATTATTCTCTTCTGTATTTTGTATTCATGCCATATTTTAGGACGGAATGTATAGCACCAATCAGATGTCATCAAGTGACGTGGTCACACCCCTTCTCCAGGACAGTCATCCTGCTAAGCCCAGTTCAAGCATTTCACTACTTCAAGCGCTCAATGAAACATCTAACTCAAGATAGCAGAAACACAGCATGCAAATATGCATGTTAATCGCGGCACAAGTGGAACTTAGATGTTGAATAAATTCATGCAATAAATAAATAAATAAATAAAAATGGCATAATGCAAAAGTACATATGCAAAGGGTATATCAAGCATTCTCAAAATAAAACACCTGCATACGTACTATTACAGAAAGCATTTAAAATGTTGTAAGACGGAATGTTCTTCAATCAATCTCTGCAAAGTTGCAGAGCAGTAAATAGACGTAGTGGTTACAGCATTTCAGTTTACTTTCAATGAAAGATCATTCACTTATGGAAAGAGGTTTTAATGCTCTTCTTTGATGGATATTTTACAGTAGACACCTACATTGTGAATGAAACGAAAGGAGTAAGAACCTTTATGGCTGCAAGATTAAATTAAACTGCGGACTTTTATCTTAAGCTGAAATCTTATCTTAAATACTAGTATAAATAAACTAATTAATTTGCCAAATTTTGCATGCCTCATAAGGTAATAGTTGACATTATAAGGTCTAGCCTTCTTAGGTAACATACAATTAAGCCAGAATTCTAAAAGACAGCTGGTGCGTTTTCACTGTTTCTTACAAGTCCCACAGAGTGAAGGATAAGGTGTAAAAGACCTTTTATTAATCCGAAGAGCGTTTAACCGACGGCACCAAAACGTGCTTATGGAAGCCAAATTAAATCTAATGAAATTTAAGTACAGCTTGAGAGTTTCACAGTATAGTCAACGTTCAAGTTGGATTCAGTGTAAATAAGTCTAATGGCAAGAATAACTCAACACCGCAGAATCCTGATCGCTAAATAATCATTGTTTGTGGTGTGGCCTTCAAGCATGCAGAACACGCTCTGATTTCCCCATCCAAAACTTTCTTTTAAATACTGCCTTCTTTCTGCCTAATTTGAATACTGCGCGCGCTGTAAATTTGCATTCTGGTAGGGAAATGGAAACAAGTCTTCATAGAAAAGGAATTAACATTAAATAACGGGTTAGAAACTTAAATGATGATGCACTGAATAATATAATAAAACATTCTTTGTGTAACAAGGTAGTCTAATTTTCAGCTGTGCGTATGCAAATGGAAAATGTGTTACATTGGAAGGAGAGGAAAGATATAACGTAGAACTTACTTGTCAAACTTCACAAAAGTGGCATGAAAGGTTAATTTTTTTGAATATATGAATTCAAACACATACCGAGCAGTACATTTCTATAAAAAATTAAACTCCTTTCATTACATTGTTGTTTTGTTGTTTTTTACCGGTGCTGTAATATTATTAGTTTTTTTTTATTTATATGTTTAATTTTTGCTTTTAGAGTAATAATTTACAATGTATTTTTGAATGTAACTAAATTGTGGCGATACATTTTGCGTTTATTTCATACGTATTAAATCACAGTTATCTAAAAAGCAAGAGTAAATAAATTACTTGAGAATAATCTCACTACACCGAGTTAAAAACGTAATACTTCGAAAGATCTTCGAGTAAGTTTTCGCCTGTAACCAAATTTACCTTTCAGCTTCTCACTCAGGAATCTCTCCAATATATGGAGATATACGCATTTGAAATTCATGACAAGTTTACTTACCAGCTTAGCTGCTAACTAAAGTTGAGTTTCACTTCGCATTTTCTAGGAAGAAAATACTTTTCGTTTGTAATCATCTAGCTAACGACGAACAGCTCCATTTATTGTCCCCAGAGATATCTGTTTTAAAGTTTCCTTGGGAATTTCCTTCGAATACGTGCTTTTCTTAACGCAGCTTTAAATCCGAAGAATTTAGTAGTCTTACTTTCAAATTTTTTGAGGTGATTTTATTTCATTTCAGCTACAAAAGCACTCTGAAATATATTTTTCTATATTTCACTTGGTTCAATAATTTTTAATATACAATATTATAAACGCCAGTGAATTGATTTATCTAATAATCTTGCCTTTATATTTATCTCTTAATATTTACTAATAATGGATTATTTAATAATTGTATTACCAATTCGGGAATCAAAATCTAAGATTACAATTATTACCGTACATTCCTACGTATAAATTGAACGTTTAATACAAAAAATAAGATAGAAATTTACCCGTGGGCGTTGGACGCCGGATGTAATAATGATTGATTAAGAATAGGGAAAAAATGACCTTATAAAAATTAGATTTTTATATGTACCTAAATGCTGTTTTAATGTTATTTTACACTTTTATAGCAGAACTCCAAACGTATGAAAATCGAACATAACGAAATGAATGGATATCTTTGATTGAAATGCTCTTGCACTTTGCATATTTTTCGAGAACTTATATAAAGTTGCAATGAAATTATCACTAACTAACCATAAAAATCATCCACGTTTAAAATATTCGGATCCATATACCATCCCCTAATGAAAATATCTTTACTTATCTATTTAATATTCATCTCCCTTTTATTTGTGTGCTAATAAAATCTGGCTGAGATAGGTGCAATATCCGATTCTAGGAGAATGCTGATTCAGTAAGCATATCTTAGGACACCATATAGTATAGCTGAATGCTGGACCAAAAAATGCTAAATCTTTGATTGAGCTTTCAGAAAGAGCTCTCTTCAAGGCTGATGCTATGATGAAAATTTTGAAATTCTCGTTATTCGAGGAAAGAGGAAGTAATGAATTTTATTTAGAAGTTTGCGGCCCTGCAGTTGATTCTTTCTTTAGGAAATGATTTTTTTCTATGCCTATCGGTTTTCTATTCTTAGCATAAATTCTCTCTATGTTCTGTACTTCGCATTGAGGTTTTACATTTTTTAGGTTATATGCAAGACATAAAAGATGCTTTCTTTTTAAGTTATTGAATGTGTTTCAATAGTACATATCTTGGGAGATTACGTTGTCATTGGACATTGATTAAGCTACGAAAGGAATGAAATATCCTCCCTGTTTTCGTCTTCTCTAGATCACCAAAATTCTTATAAATTGTTTGACCAAACTCTCTGCTCTATATAACAAACAGTCTTCCTCATGGCATTCCTCATCTTTTTGCATTGAAAAGAAGATTCCCATTATTTGAGAAATACCAGATGGATGCAGCGTTAAATACAGTTTATCCAAATTTACAGCTGGTACTATATGAAAAAATTAGAAACTATAATTTCTGTTCATGGCAAAAAAACTGTATATCGGGTAAACGGGATATATTATTGTTTCATATTTAATCCGTCCGTTATTAATTATAGAATTAACCTATACAAAAGCAAAAGACGCGGTTCTTAAGAGTATTAGTTTTTTACTTTTTAATTTGATTGATTTAAAAAAATCGATTTAATTCATGAAATATGTAATTAAAAACATTAATATTTATTTTTTCACTTTTTAAATATACAGAAGGTATGCAATTTTCCAATGTTAGTCTAAATCAATATTTGTAAGATTAAAAAAAGTTGGTACTCTAGTGAAGAAAAAAAAAAAAAACAGACGATTTTTTTATAATGTTATTGGACTTAAGTAAAGAATAAATTATTGGACTGATGTAAAGCATAAGTAGATCAGAGTTACGGATAAAGAACCTGTTTTGTTTTGTAAGAAATAAAAGACGAGTTTTTATTTCTATAAGATTGTAAGATTTCAATAAAACTCAATAAAACTTCATTATATTCAACTAATATCCTACAAAATGTTTTTCTGTTCTACCTGGCCTATTGATAAATTATACTAAGCTTTTACTCAAAAAAGCGCCTACACGTTTGGAGGATAGTTAAAATTTGAATCATTCCAGACTCTTTTTTAAGCTTTATTTGTTTTTTAATATTGTTTTTCTTTATCATTCATATTTTACACTTTTTGTGCGGTAATCCATTTTTCATCGGATCGGATATAGCGAACCACAGAAATCAAAATTTTTTGGTTGCAGCCTGGTTCGATTGTAGTTATTTTTATGAGTTTATTAAAATTTAAACTTCTTTTCAATTAAAATTTTAAAAATTGCAAATTCTATAATTTATATAGATGGAGTACTGAATATTTTGTGACTACCTTCAAAATTAAACGTGGAATGCTATGTTTATCAGGGATTTCATAATACGTATACAATATTTAATTAGTAATATCTGGAAAAATTCTGATATTAGCATGCATTTTGCGACTTATTCTTCTAGGAAAAACATTTTTCACACCAACATTTTCTTTCTATGGGACTTCTATAAAATTTCCAATTTTCTTTAGTTTCCCTAAAAGCTATCACATAACGTATATCATTGAGATCTGATGCACATACTTCTGCTGGAATTGCTTAGCTTTGAAAATTAATAAACTGTAATGTGTTGCGTAGCAATTTTCGCGTAACACTTAATTATTTAAGTTTGACTTCAGATTTAATTTTCATTATTCTAAATTTATGCTACACAACGTTATTTTATTTAATATCTTGTATTTATATTTGCTTTAGTTTAATTTTAATTAGGGGTTTTGGTACTTCAAGATTTGTACGTTTCTTCCACTGGTTATTCGTAAACGCGTTGAAACAAACAATGGAATTAGGTGCTTTCCTACGTAATAAACTTGATTTAAAATTTAACTTAGGTTGATTCTCATTTAACTTATATAATTGGATGCAGAAAAATTAGCCTTTTAATTTAAGAGTACTTTCAAGTCTCTAGCTTAAATAGTTTTTAAATTACAGCTAATTATTTTTGTTCCAGTTCAACTCCTCGATTTTTGGACGTTTGTAGCAGGGGTTTGTTCGAGGTGTAGAGTTTAGGTTTTATTCACCCTTTTGGCGAGATTTGGCGATATCTGGTGTCTTGACTTGACAAAAAGGCTGTGCATGTGGGTTTTTTTTCTTTTAGGACGTCTTCGCTTTTTCCTTCGGCTGACGAGAAGATATTTTCTCGGGTGCCTTGAGCACTTTGTTTCTACAAAGGTTGATAGTGCCTTTTTGATGGGGCTTATGTCTCCTTTCACTTGCATCCTACTTCTGGGCTTCTAAGCTTTACCTTAATAGTTCTTCAAAATGAAAAGAAAATAATACTACAATCGAAAATAACAGTTCTTCAAAATGAAAAGGAAATAATACTACAATCGAACCTAATCATTTCTACCTCATGATGAACCTTCATGGTCAAAATTTTGCTCGTCAGACTCTGTCTGCCCCTTCAATTTAAAACGAACAGAAGGCCTCAACTCGTCGAAGCTACCTGTGTTCCGAATGTCTACCTGAGTTTTCCTGATGAATCTGAAGTTCATAATACAGAAGGCTGCCACTCATCGAAGCTACAAGTTCCTGCGTTCCGGGTAAATCTTCTGCCGTTCGGTCTCCGTCATGCTGCCGTCGGGGGACAACCCAAGTCATCGTACCTACATCTTCCAGTCGCGAATGTTTCAGTCTTCAACTAACAACCGTTGAAGGTTCCATCTTGCTGACAGATAAGATACATTGTTTTTTTTACTTTACTTCTTTAGGAAATTTTCATTCAAAATTTACTGGTTTAATTATTTCTTCAAATTAGTAAAGATTCTATTATTATCAGAATTTAAAATTTTTATTTTTTTAATTAAATGTTTGCTGTAAAGAATTTTGAAATGTAGAAAAATTTAAATCTTTAATATCTTTTGAGGATTTGCTGATTTAGCAGAGATCTGAAGAAAATTTGTGAGCAGTCTTAAATTGCTCTTGTTTAAAATCTAATTTTTATAGATAGGGGGAATTTTGGTGTAACTCGGACGAGCATGACAGTAGTTTCTTTTATTTTTTTCCCTTTTGGTGCAATACTATAAATACTTAACTCTGTTCTTAATTATTAGAATTTTTTATATGTTCTTGGATGAATAAGGTGTAAGAACCTTACAACTGCTAAATGAAATAGAAATTTTTAATTTATATCTAAACTCATGAAAACAGTTATTTCTTAACAAATAGTTTTGAATTGAAGTGGTTCTTGTATAAGTTGCAGTATTTGTGAAAATCCATATAAATGTTTAGCAATTTGTTTTCTAAATTAATGGATGGTAGTTCCCGGGGACTAGTATAATTTTATGATAATAGAAATTTGATTGATATCAGTGTTTAAGGAAAGTAATAAACTATAGTTTTAGTATTACTGATTTTACACAGTCCAGTCACATTAATGTGACCATCTGTCAAAAGCCAGAATAACCACCTTTCGCAGAGCGGACTGTTGCGAGACGTGCAGGAAGAGAGTCACATAGGTCCCTGAAGGTGTTCTCTGGGATGTTGAGCCATGCCGACTCTAATGCCGTGGCCAGCTGCGCTAGATTACGCGGTTGAGGATCCATGGCGCGAACAACTCGATCGAGATGGTCCCACAGATGCTCGATTGGGTTTAAGTCAGGTGAGTTTGCTGGCCAGGGGAGGACGGTAAACTCATCCTGGTGCTCTTCGAACCACGCACGTACACTGGCAGCTGTATGGCACCTCGCATTGTCCTGCTGGAAGATGCCATCATCCTGAGGAAAAACAATGCGCATGTAGGGGTGAACATGGTCCGCAAGGACAGATGCGTACTTGTATTGATCCATTGTGCCTTCCACAATGATCAGTGAACCTAGAGAATGCCAGGAAAACATTCCCCAGACCATAATGCTCCCGCCTCCAGCTTGGACCGTTCCGGCAATGGTTGCAGGGTGGTTCCTTTCAGAGGTTTCACGCCTTATACGCCAACGTCCATCTGTCCGATGGAGCATAAAACGCGATTCATCCGAAAACGCAACCTGTCGCCACTCAGTGGACGTCCAGCTGCTGTACTGGCGTGCAAATTCTAGCCTTCGCCGTCGATGAACAGCAGTCAGCATAGGTGCACGAACCAGGCGTCTGCTTCGGAGGCCCAGACGCAGCAATGTTCGCTGAATAGTACTTTGGGAGACACTTTTGGTAGCCCCTTGGTTCATTTTGGTGGTCAGTTGCTCAACGGTAGCCCGTCTATCTGCCCGAACGCATCTCCGCAACCGTCGTTCGCCTCTGTCATCTATGGCCCGTGGTGCACCACATTTGCCACGTCGCTGATTTTGGACAGTCCCATTTTGCCATGCACGGTACACTTTTACCACGGCGGCACGCGAACAGTTCACAAACTCAGCCGTTTCGGAAATGCTTCCACCCTTGGCCCAAAAGCCAATGATCATGCCCTTTTGGAAGTCGGATAAATCGCTTCGTTTCTGCATTACGCCAACGATTGAAATGTTTTCCGAAGCCCTCACACACCCTTTATATACGCTCAACTGCACTGTGCTGCCACCTGCCTTCTGTGATTGGTTATTTAACTCTGACATGGAAAGTACGTGGTGGTCGCATTAATGTGATGGACTGTGTATGTGTTTACTTGAATTTTCTGATAACACAACATAGTTTCACCAGTAGCAAGGTTCGTCGGGTTGTTGAAACGAAACTTAAAATTAAAACACAACGCAATTGCCTAAATTTGTTTGGTCAACTAGTGTTTTACAACTTAGTATTTGACAAATGGAAGTAGAAAGAACAAAAATGTGTTAGCCTTTAGAAAATATCTAACTATGTCTGAAAGAAATATAGTCAATATTACATCGAAAACGCAAGCCTTAAGTTTTGTCATAAGAAATTAGGCAAATGTGCGTCGTCTCAAATGCAATAATGCGTATTAAATTCATGGAGGATACATCTTTCATATGTACATACGCTTCTTTTCAGGCGTTTGATAAAAGACCCAAAAGTGCTTCAATTATGTTCACACCGTTTCAGAGTAAGAAAAATAGATCGCAAGTAAGATCCCTAGAAACGAAACCTTTTCAACGATGGCCTTAAACTATCGTAAACAGGATAAATATCGTTATACGCTCATCAGTATCTTGTCAGTCGACTAAAAATATTGAAGTTCCCTTCAAATTCTAAGCGTAGTTGCCTCTGGCCACGCAAGTGGGTTTCTAAATTGTTGTTTCATGAAAGACTGAAATCTCCAAAAAGCAATGCTTGGAATATTTTTTCTTCATGATGATAAATGGAAATCGAATAAAAATATGATCTCATGACCTGCGGTTTGGGAAAGTGAAAAATGGCGAAAGTTAGAAGTTCGTGTTCAGAATGCGAAGACTTCGAAATGTGTAGAATTCGAATGCTTTGGATAACAGGATTTGATGATCTCCGAAAAATAAGCGAATCTTATCAACTGGAGAAATAAACTAATAAATTATATTTCAGCTATATGATCACGCTTGTAAGAGCACCTAAATTGTATATAGATAAAAACGGTTTTATCCACTTATTTCCTCACTAAACGTGATTTGGAAGTGAAAATGCATTACAAAGATGCTAACAATGAATTTCAAACGCCTCTTTTGTTTTCCGTTTACTTTGTTTTCACGAATATCAGAAGAAAGAATTGCAAAATCATTTAAAAAATTTTTTTAAATAAAAAAAGAAACATAAATTTGCACAATTGTAGTAATATAAAAAATTTAATTTTATTCTTGAAATACATACTTTAATTCTATTAAAACACATTAAATAGAATTGATTAAATAGATGATTTAATAGAAAGATTATTTAATTTAGAATAGCAAAAATTTAAATTTACTATAAATATCTAAGTTTAATGTTTCAATAGTATTGCAATTTCATGGAGAATTAAAAATGATAATAACTGATACATCATGTACAAGTTTATATTACTTTTATAACAGTTACTTCAATTTGTGAGCCTTTAGCGTCAGTCCTTGTTTTCTCCATTAATTCGCCAGAATGTAAATGTGTTAGAGTAATACTAGTTTTAATTAATTTGTGTAGTTTTGAACTACTAGCTTACCTTTAAATTTAATTTGTTACCATTATCTTTAAGTTAATCACGAGTGGCTGGTGAAATTGCAACCACGTAAGACCGTATTTTTGTTGTGTAGCAAATTCACTTAATTATTTAAGTTATGACTTATTAAAAATTAATTTTATTATTATTCTAAATGTATGGTACACAACGTGTATTTTATTTAATATCTGTGCTATTTGTTTAATTTTAATTGGGGTTTTTGGTAGTTAAGATTGGTATGCACTTTTTACTCGTTACTCGTAAACGCGCTGAAACACACAATGCAATCGGGTGTTTTTCTACGCAATAACCTTGATTTTATACTACTTAACTTAAGTTTACCCATTCTTAATTTATACCACTAGAAGCGAAAAAATTAGCTCTTTAATTTAAAATCACTTTCAAGAATCTACCCTTAACAGATTTTACGATACAAAAAATTATTTAACTGAATTTTCCATTTTGCATTGTGACGAAGAATAAAGGGGTGAATAAATTTAAAAAATGCAGTTTTTAGCAGAATTCTAACAATGTTGTTTACGATGTTAGGGGATTTCCGGTGGGGTGGGCTTAATGTTCGCCGGCTCGGCCTTGCACGTGTTCCAAATGTTGGAGATAGTTTGGCGATGTTTAAATTTGTGTTTAGTTCAACGGCTCGGTAAAAGTAGAAATATTACAGGGGTGTAAGGTGGGATTTGACGAACTGTATTTTTCACCGTTTTAGCGGGTTTTGGAGTTTTATGGGATTCCTTCTAAACAAAAAGGCGTTGCAGGTGTTGCTCGTCCTCTTTTGGTCTCTCTTTTTGTGCTCCTTGCATCGGACATTTTGTGTGCCTTTGTGCAAGGTTTTTACCATCCAGTCCTAAGGGAAGTTCATCGTATTGAAGCGGGGGTTGTGGCTCCATTTTACGGAAGTGTGGGATATCCGTCAATTCTAAAATTTACTTTCCCCTTCCGAAGTAGTTCTTCATCGCTATGAATTTCAAACTTTAGGAGTTTCTACGAGCACAGACGGTAAGACCCTTCCAACGGTAAAATGATTCTAAGTAATTCTTCGGAGCCTTCTTCCATTCAACAGTAAAATGATTCTAATTAATTCTTCGGTACTGGGACTTCCAATAGCACCTATAACTTCTAACAATTGTTGCTGCTGCCGTCCTACTGGATGAGGATCCTGATGACTTGCCTTGGACTTTTACGAATAATTTCCATCTTTCCCTGAGTTCAGTTTCCATCTTGCTGTTCACCGATGACGTTCCCAGGCCTGAGACATCAACGTGTCTCCAAAGTATTCTTTCCAACATCGTAGAGTTCCCATTAACCGGCAGCTTCATCATTTCCTTTCCACAAAAGGGACGGCTGTCAAAAAAGTTCTCAGATAAGAATATTTTTGTATACTTGATTAGTTCTTATCTCAATTAAAAATGGGCTACTAAAAATTACCACTTTATAATTAACTACAAAAATATCAAAGAGGGATTTTCACTTATTTCAAAATGTAATTGTCGTTTAATTTTAAAAAGTTGAAAGTTAAAAGCTCTAAAACGGGAGCAATCCTATTACTGTTAACAATTCTTTTTAATTCAGCAAAGACAGTATGCTCATCAAATAAAACTAAAATTTAAATTCCTCAACATCTCAGAATCCTTAAAATGCAAACATTTTAAAGTTAAACCATAATTACATTTTGAAATAAGTGAAACCCCGTCTTTGCTATTTTTGTAGTTAATTATAAACTGGTAATTTTTAGTAGCCCATTAGAATGATTTTACCGTTGAATGGAAGGGGACTCCGAAGAATTACTTAAAATCATTTTACCGATGAATGGAAGGGGGCAATCTGTGCTCGTAGAAGCTCGTAAATTTGAAATTCATAGCAATGAAGAAGTACTTCGAGGAGGCAAGTAAATTTTTGAATTGAAGGATATCCCATACTTCCGTAAAATGGAGCCATAACCCCCGCTTCAATACGACGAACTTCCCTAAGGACTGCATGGTAAAAACCGCATACAAAGGCACACAAAATGTGCGATGCAAAGCGCAGAAAAAGAGAGACCAAAAGAGGACGAGCAACAGCTGCAACGCCTTTTTGTTAAGAAATCTCATAAAACGCCAAAACCTGCTAAAACGTTGAAAAATCCAGTTCATCAAACCCTGCCTTACACCACTGTAATATTTCTTTTTTCGAGTCGTTGAACTAAAGACACATTTAAGCATCGGCAAACTATCAGCAACATTTGGGACGCGTGCAAGGCCGAGCCGGCAAACCTAAAGCCCACCCCAACGGAAATCCCTTATGGTAAGCAAGATTGTTAGAATTCAGCTAAAAACTGCATGTTTTTTCATTTCCTCCTCCCTTTATTCTCGTCACAATGCAAAGTAGAAAATTCAGTTAAATAATTTACTGCATCTTAAAATCTGTTAAGGCTAGATTCTTGAAAGTGATCTTAAATTAAAGAGCTAATTTTCCCGCTTCTAGTGGTATAAATTAAGAATGGATAAACTTAAGTTAGGTAATATAAAATAAAGATTATTGAGTAGAAAAGCCTGACTCCATTGTGTGTGTTCAGCGCGTTTACGAGTAACGAGTAGAAAGTACAAAGCATTCTTAAGTACCAAAAACCCCAATTAAAATTAAACGAATAGGAACGAGTACTCTTTACAGATGAGAGCAGATTTAGTCTGAGTCGCGATTCTAGACACATACACATCTGGACAGAGCGGGGAACACGCAATAACCCCTTTCAACATCATCAAAAGGGATTTTTTTGGAGGTCGCGCAGTTCTCGTTCGAGCAGACATAATGCTTGGTAGCCGGACCGACCTTCATATCTCCCAAGCAGGTTCGTCACCTGGGACTGCTAGCGTAACGAGGTTCTTCTTCCTTACATGCGTCTTTTCACAAGGGCTATGGGTCCTCAGTTCTTCTTCATGGACGACAACGCACGCACACTTACTGTCGAACAGCTGTTGGAGAGGGAAGATATTGAACCCATGGATTGGTCGGCAAGGTCTCTGGATCTAAATCCCGTCAATCATGTACGGAACTTACTAGGGAGACCCGTGGCAGCACGTAGCTTATCGCCAGTAACGATTCCGAAATTGCGATTGGTGCTACAAGAGGAACGAGTAGCAGTGTCTCAACAGCTCATTAACAACCACATATCCAACATGCACAAATGATGCGAACCTGCCTAGCAGTCAGGGGAGATCATAGCCCCTATTAAAAACCGGATGTTTTTTGCTGGACAACCATCACAGGGATGTTTCGGCCTTCAGTCGCATTGCGCTCCATGCTACTTTTTCAATAAAGCTTCTTTTTATCCCTCTGATTTCTCTTTTAGTAAGTGTTGCTTACATTACTCATGTCCTTACGTATTGGGGATCTTACGGTATTAAATGTGTTGATTTGGAAAGCTTTTGTACAAAGTCATATTGAAAAAACCGTCTCGTCCCTAATTTTTGCACACCAGTGTATGTTACGCAATATTTGCCATTAAAAGAGCTGCTGATTTCCAAAACCATTTGAAAAGGAAAATTGAATGTTAGTGATACTGCTGTCAGAAAAGACAGATGAAATCTCCACTGAGTAGTCAGTGTAAAGAATACAACTTTCGTTCCATAGTTCGAAGTTCACAAAAGGCACGTAATCAGGGGCAACTGGCTTTCTTTACCCTAGAACAGATAGCGTGTTTATGATTTCTTCCATTTATCTGTTTTTGCATTTACTTCATGATGTCATTATTTCATTTTCTTTATGATTTAACGACAAATGTTTTCTAAGGACTAATATCTATACTATTAAAATCTGTGAGCGTCTGTCTTTCTTTGCTCCGGAACGAAGGCAGTTTGTCTTAATTTTACATGCACTTTCACACTTTCTTATTTTCAATTTTTTTTCAACATATTTTGAATTTTAACTTCATTTGCATAACTACTGTTTATTATATCGCTTAATTTTAAACATCTTTTTTTAACCTTTCTAGTTTTATATACACACTTTAATTTTAACTTATTTATTTTAAATTCTATTTGAAAAGAAACGTTTATTTTTCATGATATATGTTCTTTTACTTAATTTTATACAGAATTTCGAATTTCTTTCATATGTTTAATAATATCTTCCATACACTGCCCGATATTTTTTTAAATTTTTTAATTCAAGTTATAACTATCAATTACTTTTACTACATTTATGATTTCCCTCCTTAGTTTATATTTCATAGTTCTAGTTTAACTCGTTTGTTATTGTACTGCTTTTATTTGTGTCCCATCATTCATAATTCTAATATTTTATTCCGTTTTAGACATTAACACCATTTTAACAATATGAATAGTTTTAATTTACTGCGTATTCCGATATTTCCTTGTAATTTTTAAAGTACGTGTTATATTCTCCAATCATAATTGTTCATCTACATAATATGATTTGACTTAGTTTTACTCAGAAATTTCCATTCACAACTTTGCAGTTTAATATCATTTGTACATAAATGTAGGTATTTCTTTATCATACAGTTTTAAGGTCTTCAAAGTTTCTAACATCATGTTTATTTTTAAATCCCGATTATCTTTAAGTGCATTCATAATTTTCGTTTCTAATTTTAAGACCACATTCAATGTTTTATCCACATACACCAAAATGTTTCTTACATCTTCTGATATTTAGTCTACGTCATATTACAGTATTTCAAATCAATTTACACCACTCACGCGATTATTTTTTCATATTTAAATGCATTGACTGTGCTAACTTTACCTTTTTCATGAATTAATTGCATCTATGTCCACACTCACGGAAAACCTTTAACGGAAACTAGCAATTTTTTGCATCACATGCACAAAGATATTCTTCAAACCAACGTTTTCAGTATTGTACCCAAATTACAATTTTTCAAATTCCAGTGCTCTATGGTTTTAATCTGTTGCATCTTTTTAAATTTCAACATCTTACTTTTAACTATAACATACGTTTTTTGAATTGCTTTTCCTTTAAATTCTAGTGTTTAACTTTAACTTGTTTATTCAAATCCCATACAGTATCAAATTAATTCACTATACAATCTTAATGTTTTTCACTTACATCCTATTTGTTAATACTACAAGTTTCCTTGATTGACAAAAAGTGAATATTTAGTTGTTAGTCATTTCAAAATACTAGAACTAGTATTTTTTTCACAAATATTACCTTCTTCTATCCAAAACACCTCTTAACGTACAAATGATTTAGAGCTACATAAGAAACTCTTATCATACTGTGATCATTTGTAAGCATCTTTCGACATTTCAGGTTTTTAGAACTTTTTTCGTAAGTATATCAATACCATCAGAAAATACACTTGGCATTTTTACTCAGTTTAAAGGAGACATACTGTTATAAGAATTTTTTAATAAAATCTGTAACGCTAATATACATATTTTGCTCTAAATATGTATAAACATTTAGATTCAGAATATGTCTTTTTAATTCGATGTAAGACATGAATTTCATTCATGATATGGATTTTCTATTGGTTTATTTGACCATACACTAATAGAAAATTTTTATTTTACAAGTTCAGCTTTTATCGAAATAGAAATGAAAACCACGATACACCTGCTGTTTTTAAGATAAGGAACGATACTTACTTCTGCAAATGTAAATGCTTCTGTAGTTTTCTTTCCACAACCTTGGTTTCCATTAGTTTACTAATTTCAATAATTTTCTTATTAGCTAATATATTTTCTTATGAACGAAAGACTGTCAAAGACGTGACATAGTTTAACTCTTATGAATATACACACCTTTACGAACATACACACACACTACCGATTGAACCGAAGAACGACACAGATATTTTACCCCAATATGCATTAAGTTTAAAAAATATTTAAACTTTCATTCATTCCCGAATACGAAAGAAAACTAAATATAACAATATCTATTTAGGTTTCGTTCGTTTCATATTGAAATGTTTTCATACATTTACTTTTGAGGGCTTACAAATTCTGCTTTGGCTGCAGCCTGGTCATTGGGTGGACTTGAACGCTAGTTTACTTTTATTTATTGATTATGTTCTATACATATTCGAAGTACAGCACTATTCAGTCACGTGATGGTATGGTATTTGGCATGATGAAATTACAGAATAATAAAATTCTTTTAGCTGCAGGGAATGTAAGTAGATGACCTACCTTACTAAAAACAAGCGTCTAGTGACTTAGAAATGCTTGAGGTACAATTTGTGAGTTTTTATTAAATTCTTCCTTATTAATTTATTTGATTCTATATGATTAATACGCAAAATGATAGGCTTGTTGACCAAATGGAGATTTCGAAGCCCTAACTGAGGATAGCGCTTTGAGAGATGTTTACTTCTGAGAATTAGTGAGGTCTTTCTATCTTTTCTATATCGAGTCTTGTACGTCATTTTCTATTCATACATTTTTATATTTATTTAGAATATATGTGAATTATTTAATATCCAGTTCTTTTGATTCTACTCCTTGATGTATGTATGAGACTGTTTCTAGCAGTAAGTTAATTTTAGCAGCTCCTTCTTTTAATTTTCGTATTCAGATTCAACGCTTTTCCTGAAATTTCATTTAATTAGTTATAGGACTGCATAATTTAGTCATTATAATATTTAAGAATTGTTTCCCACAGTCTTTTTAAGGAATTAGCATATATTTTATAGTAAATTTCTATGAAATACTTCGCAAAATAAAATAAAAAGTCATTTCCGGTTAGGGCATACCAGCCGCCGAGCGATAAAGTCGCTGAATACTGTTAGTTTGGTCCAGAGTTCGAATCCTGGCAAATGGGCTGGCCGCATGGGTCTTTGTGGTTTTTTCCATGTGTAACGTGGATGTAGAAAGTCCTCCTCAAAGGTAATCCTCTCTTTCGGCACATAGTCCTCGAGTGCTTTTATATAGTAATTGAATAATCCAATCCAATCTTCTTTCTGGTCCTGAATTATGATAATTTTCAGAAGGCAGCTTGTACCATTGTTGGTTAATAAACTAGTTATCTCCATATATGCCTGGGCTTTCATTTCACTTAAGTCGGCTGCCACCAAGATGCAAGTTAGAATGTGCATTTAAGTTCAAAATTCTGGAGTTCGAGAGCGAGACTTTAGTAACTATCACTAATTGTTACTCTATTACTTCTTCCTCCAACTGACTTATTTAAATATGCTTTCGCCTTGCTAGTTTTCTGATGAATTGAGGTGCTGAGCCACAGCTTTCTTGGCGCGCTTAATTTCACTTGAGCATTTGTTTTGATTTTTCCTCAAACTGTGGAGATCTGATTTTTTGTTATTGGCTAGGTTATGTAAATGTCAAGCTGAGGCGTACATAAAAATGTTTATTTTAAACATTCTTCTGAGTCTGTACGGTCTGCCAAAAGTCGAACTTTTGCATATACTACTCCGCTTATTAGAACGAATCTTTTATTAACTAAATTATTTTAAATTTCAAGATCGCAGAAAATAATTAGAGATATTTACAAAAATATAAATAACCGTCTTGTGTATTATTCTCAGTGGCTCTACTTTCCTAATACTTTCCTTTCAGTAATATGAACCTTCATTCTACAGCCACTGTTACAATCACAAATGGGATACCATAAACCTCTTAAGATACGTGAAAAGTTCCGCGTTCTGAAAACTATCAAGCGAAACAGAGTGAATTCTACTGACAAAATTAATCCAAATTTACTACCCAGTACTCAGTCTTAAAGGCTTAGTGTAATTCATTTCAGTCAAGGGAATTCCTTCGACCAATATTGCCTCGTCCATAATTGCGGCTTTGTACGGAAAACAGGGGAAAATCCATGCTTTAGGGAAAAAAAGAAAGAGATGGCATAGATTTTGTCATTAGGAACGGCAACGCATTTGAATGCATTACAGGCTTAAATGTTCCTTTAGCAGCATAAACGCTAATTAGTTCCGAATAACCTTAGACGCTTAAGTTGCTTTTGCGTAATTCAGATATTGTTTGCAAGTTTTAATAACTAAAATTGCAATTTATTTTGTATTTGATTTTCAGTAGATTATAATAAAGTATGCTGTCATGTTTGAGATTTTGTCTGTGATATTTTAATAATATTGCAATCAAATTCCATTACTACTGAAGTGCTGACAACACTCTATACTCATTGCACTTGCAGTATAGAATTTCTACATTATATCTGTCTTCAAAATATATGAAAATTTTAATATGTATACTCAAATTCATTACCATAATATTAATTTTCGCATATCTCTGCCATCTCATCATACTTCTAAGAGGTTCTTCAAATAGCGTTTTACTGTTCTTTTTTGGCGTCAGCCATATTCTACATTCCAACTGCTTAAGCATTATTTCAATTTGAAGCAGCAGAAGAATCAAGAGTTGAGAAACTAAAGTCCATACATCTATTATCCTAACGTAATAAAATCTACTAACTAATTTAGTCAAAATAATGTAATTTGAGCATGAAACATATCCACTACAATAAATGTTACTGATAACTTACGGTTTAGCAACTTTAATTTATCATTTATCCATCAACAGCTAGACATGTCTTTATTACATGACGAAGCCTCATCCATTGCCTATAAATTGGTCACCTTTTCACAGCCACCTAACCAGGCTCTCATTAATATTTAGAAAATGACAGAAAAGTTTTAATCATCGGTCAAATTCAATCTTAGCTGAACTCTAACTTCCTATGCACAGCCAAAGGAAAGACACTGATCTTCAAGACCGAAATATTCTGCTTATAAATTTGATAAAGCATGTGACAAGCATGCTATCCAATAGAGCTGATTTCTTCTATATTAAGTCTGGTTCTAATCCCACATGATGAATCGATACCTTTGTGAATTCAGACCATTCCTGCAGAGAAAAATGTCAATCTTATTAATTGTGAAATATGTTTTTGTCTGACAATATGGGAAAATGTTCAAAGGGCACTTTACCATAAAGGCCCTTATAATGAACAAAATTTCTTCTTAAATATAGCCAACTATCTCTGTTATCTGTAAAACATAGCATCTTTTGCAGGAGTTATATTAATATCAATGTTTCAAGAATGTTAGATTAAGTAATTAAAAACAATAAACTAGCTTTTTTCTGAGACACAGGTACATGCTTGAGTCATTTGTATGTCTAGGTAAAGAACCTTATTTCAATCAGCTTTCTAAACACGATTTTGTATTTAATAATACAAGAATATGAAGCTTAATTTTAATTTGTACATTTTCTTTCAGTTCTCTTAAATTATTTCAAACCTTTGCAGAAGAGGAAGATTAGAAAAATATCTTGGAAGGCGACTAATGTCATAGAAAGCAAATTTAATTTTAGGAAGTAACAGCATTAGACAATTTTAGAAACAAGTTCAGAAATTTAGCCTCTATTAGATATGATTCCCAGTAGGTTTTTGCTGTTGAAACTGAAACTAAAATTCCTTAAAATTGATGATTCCGAATAAAGGAAGTTCGATGGAAATCAAAATGGTTTGTTAATATATAAAGTCAACTGAATTTAATCTCGAAGGTCGCAAAAGGTGCTGAAAGTGTATTTGTTTTATTTCTTTTGTATACTTCAGATACAAATATTAATTAAGTACTATAATTGCTTCAGATCAGCTTGCCTAAGAGAAAATTTGAGCAGCATTGACAGTAGTGATAAGAAAACCATTGCTGAGAGGATTGAGATTGAATTTTGTCTAGAGCTATTCATAAAATGAAGGTTTGATTAAAAGTTTCCCGTTTATTTATCAATACTTTGCGTTTACGTGTTTAAATTAAATATTAGTTAGATTAAATGAGATTTTAACTATTTGTGTATTATGCACGAAGCAAAAGTTTGATGAGCAAATGAATAAATTTTCCTCTTTTAAAGTACTGCTTGATTTTATTCTCCGAAAAAATTATCGCTGAGTGGAAGGATCATAGTTTTAGCAACTATTTGTTGTTACATTAAATTTTATTTCTAGCCGTAGCAATGACATCAGCGTCTTGGTTAATATAATTCAGAAAGATAAAGAGCAAAAAATGGTGAGTGGACGAGGAGCTACAGCTGGCGGTATTCCAAAAATAATAATTACGTACTTTCTTATTCAGTAAAAAGGAACATTCGAAAATAGAACTTCAAAAATACATTTTATTTTAAATGGTTTGTTTCTTTCTTGGGGGAAGAGGTTGCCATTTTGAGCTAAAAAATGATTGTATACTCGACAGCAAATGAGATTAAAAATATGTTGCAAAATTGAAAAAAAAAATTGTATTTAAAAATATGCATATGCACGTAATTATATTCGAGACAAATCATTAGGGATTGAAAACAGGGCTGAATGATCGGTCTGGAAACAAATACGTTGATTGGTCATTTTAATTTAAAGCATCATTGGATTCATTAAGAGAATCGGGGACTTGCTAGCACTCTAGAAAGGAGGGCCAGTACAACATCCTTGAGGACGGCCTTTTTTTAGTTTCCTTTCTACTATTATGAATGATAAATAGTTCGCGGTTTTAAAGCTTATTTATTATAACCTCAACTAAATTTAAGAAGCAATGTCTTCTTTAAGTTCTTTTATTATTGGACACCAAAGCGTATCAAAAGTACTTTTAATATATAGGCTTAAGACAGCGGTTATGATTTCTTCTTTTCTATTTTTATAAATTATTTCTTGCAACTGCATGTAGAATCGTATATCCAGCGCGAAATCCATACTGACGATTATTTAGAAACGCTTTTCTGCTAAAGTATTTGATGCTCGTGACAATGCGTTGTACCTATATTTTATCTAAAGCAGAAAGAAGGACGATCGGCCGAAAGGCCTGACGTTGTATAAGTTGACTATACATATTAAAGACTATAACTTAGTCTATTTGGAAAATATCTTAGACTCCAAGAGTTTTTGAAGTCAGCATTCTGAACGTAGAGGTGGGAGGTTGTAGGAAATTTGCTTCATTGTGAGCGGAATTTTAGGGTTTGCAAGAGTTTTTTTTTATATCTGCAGCAACAGAAAAGCGCAAGGATATCAGTCTTGTAAGTTTCATCATTATTTACTAATTAGTTAATTAGTTTTCTAAGTGTTACTGTTCTGGCTCGTGTTCCTAACCGTTGTAACCGGTTACGCGACCCTCCTTCCTACGCCGATAGGATAAAGGAATTTCAACTTTCTCCCCTCCTCTCCGTCTCGGACAAAGCATGGAGGTAAGAAAGGAAGGAGGGCTAAGCCTGCACTGAGAGTTAAGCACTGCTTCAAGGTTTCGGTCTCCAGATGAGGTGTTTTTTGTTTACATTCAGAAAGAAACTCCCTTGACAGCGCTCTGATAGTATTTCGACACACGACATACAAGTTCCATACAAATCAAAAAACGACACATAAAAGAAACATCAGCAGTGTTCAAGTTTTTCTAGTTGACAACTTATTCAAAATATTCTAAAGGAAAATTCAGGACCTACACTATACTCTAAAAGAAATATTGCTGATAACAGTCCTATAACCTCCTGCAGACTTTTCAAAAATGATAAAATTCTGAATATCGTAAAGAAGTGTACAAAATGGAAGCAAGATCAAATTAAAATAATGAAGCTTGGACCACTTCTCTTGATGAACTGGGTTCTTTTATTCCAATATTATATGTTGAAGGAGCTTTAGCTGCAAAAGGGGTCTCCGTCACTAGTCTTTGGTCAAAGATCTGGGGTCGCAATTTATTATCTTCATCAATGAAGCGGAACATACTTTTAGAGCTCATGCGATATATGCGTTCTGACTTAAAGATTTCAAGACCAGACAGATTGAAAGATGATAAATTTTTACTAATATCAGATGCCTCGAATATTTTTATAGAACACTGTTTTATGTGTTACAAACCAGGAGAAAATATTACTGTAGATGAGCAGCTTTTTCGGTCAAAGGCATGTTGTTGATTTTTGTATGCCAAATATGTCGGAACAATCAATACAGCGAAAAGAGAAGTTCCAAATTCCTTGAAGAAAACGAGAAAAGTATTATATTCAATGACATTCATAACACACAATACCTCTATTCTTGTTTCCTACCAATGTGAGAAACACAAAAATAATGTACTTCTGTACTTCTTCTTAACACATTGCATTCTTCATTAGAAGTTACTTAACATGAGAAGAAAACTACTGAAACAATAAATTTCTACGAATCCACAAAATTTAGATTAGATGGTAAGGAAATATTCCGTGAACTCTGCATCAAGGCATTGGACAATGCATGTTTTTTCAATATTTTGGATCTAGCGGCGATCAATTCGTGGGTAGTTTTTAAAGAGACAGCAGGTTCTATTTTGAATAGAAGAGACTATATTCTAAAATTAGTGGAGGAGCTAAGAGAGAAATATATTGCAAAAAAGCCAAGAGACGGCCAAAATTAAAATATACGGCCAAAAAATATTGCCCGGCCAAAAATATTGCCCGTCCATGGATTATCCCACAAGTTTCGAACAAAAAAAAAGTTGTCAGATAAAGTAATGCAAACGCAATAAAACTAATACTGTCTGTGATAAAGGTTCAAAATTTGTGTGTCGATATGAACCGGAAAGAAAAAAAAAGGAACCAAAGAAACAAAGATTATAGTATTCTGCGTGAAATGTTTCCTGAGAAAGTAGTATAATGTAAATGTCATGCAAATTTAATTTTTATTTGTGATTTATTATCTTATTAATCTGTAGGAAATTTAAATTAATTAAAATGTATGTTATTTAAAAGCAATTTCTTGAATTTCATTTTATTCGGGCTTCCAAAATCTTAAAGTATCTGTTCTGAAATAAAAAATTTAAATTTTTGTTGACGGTTTAAATTTCACATTACGTAACATTCTAGAAGCTAAATTTTATAAACCATTAATTAAAAATGCGATCATTCTAATGTTAAACAACTTATGTCCTTCATACCGTCGTGTGAACGCAGCTTCATAGCCATCCTGTACGTAAAATCTCATTTTCTCTTGTAGGAGAATCCCTCGAAATACGCTTTCCTTTCTTACTTTTAAGTTGCATTAGGCTAGTTCAATCCTCGCTTTCCTAATTTACTCTCTTACGTCATGGTGCTAATATTTGCTTGTGCATCACCTATTTGCTGAGTTGGTTTTTCATCGAATGATTACAAAAAGCTCTTTCAACAATTTCATGATTTTACGTTGAAAAAAAATTTTTTTTGCTCCATTTTTGCACCCTATTCTATTTTCAGTGACATATTGCAAAAGTTGTGCAGAAGCAACTTTAGCTTTATGTTAATTTATTTGAATACAGCGAACATTCCACTCACTAAAAATACTTGTAATTTTTTATTTTTCCGTATAATACATATATTTTAGAAACTTGAAGGTTTAATCGGATCAGAGTATGATTTCTTTCCAGGATTAAATTCTGAGGAAAAGGATGTAGATGGCTGAAAAGAGAGAGCTTCTTTTCATATCGAGTAGGTAGAATGAATGTTTAATGCTGTGAATGCTGTAATTTTTCATCATGGAAATGGGAAAAAAAGTTATTTGATAACATAAACTTCTAAGTTTGTTTAAGTTATCAAAAGTTGGTATTGCAGGACAATAAGCAAAATATATCTGC
Organism: Stegodyphus mimosarum; assembly: GCA_000611955.2. Taxonomy (NCBI): domain Eukaryota; kingdom Metazoa; phylum Arthropoda; class Arachnida; order Araneae; family Eresidae; genus Stegodyphus; species Stegodyphus mimosarum. Next base: position 1,700,614 of record KK118419.1, read on the forward strand.
TTTTTTCGAAGGTTGTGGTTATGTCGTGAATGCTGTTATAGAATTTTTTACATTAGAAACCTGAGCCAGCTTATGAATACAAATAGATATTTCTGAGTCGGTACACTCACTATAATTTGATTCCTTGGAAGACTTTAAAATTAATATGCTTTTTTATGATGAAATGAATACTCATGAGATTAATATGAAATCATACTTTAACCAGCTGTCATTTAACACAAAACGGAAGTAAGATGTAAAAGGAATGTTCTCAAAAATAGGCTTACTTGCATGAAATTATGAGGAACTATGGCGGACAGTTATAAAGACACCATATGATTCTTGGGCGATATTTCTTGTCAGTTATCATAAAAGTAAAATTATTTCCAAGCAGGAAGTAATATTACACAGGAGCTCAGAAATTCACAGAAAATGATGAAGATTGCATGCCTATAGCTTCGAGTCGCAACAGTCGCAGATTTTACAATCCAATATACTTGGAGCTCTTCTGTAATAAGAAAAGAGTTTCATTACACGTAACATCATTACAAAGCAATTTAATTTCTTATAAAATTAGAAACATTTATCATAAATAGTGTCTGAAATTATATTTTATGAAAACCTCTTTACGAAACGACAATTTCGTTAAATTAATTAGGCATATTTATATATAATATGTATAATAATCTTATATAAAAACTAGAAATAACTAAATATATCCACTAAAATATAATAAAAATATAAAACACATTTAGAAGAGTCATTTATCATAGCAGATACTTGTGAAAGGAACTGATATAAAATTTTATCTAGACTATGATCTTTTTAAAAAATTACTCACAAGACGCCTGTATTTATAATCATGCCTTGCATCTTGCATCATGAGAGAAAACGTAAGACAAGCTGAAGTAATCTTCGAGTAAAAAGAAATAACCACATTAGGCAAAATGACAAAATAAGCGAAAATGTTCATCTAGTAATGTATTCTATATAACGATGAGAACGTGAATATCACGAGTAAATTTACTGGGGTAATACTACGTTGGTCTTTACTTGCACACTAATAAGAATTAGGGCCACCAGTGGCCGAGCAGTAAAGTTGCTGAATACTGGTAGTTCGGTCCGATGTTCGAATACCGAGAACAGGCTGACTGCATGGGCCTTTCCGTTGTTTTCTCCAAATGTTAAGTGTATACGAGTCAGTTTTCCTTAGAAAATCCGCCACAGAGGCATCCCTCTCCTTAGACAAATAGCCCTCGAGGCTTTACTATAATCACATAAAAACTAATAAAAATTACTTGTGATGTGCATTAATTTTATTAATTCAAATAATTATGTATTAAAAGAGAAAAATTTTAATTTAAACAAATTTAAGATGAAAGAACCATATTTAACTTATTATGAATTTGTTTAAAATTCAAAAGCCAACTATTAGATTATTATATTGCAATGATTAAGAATTGAAAATAACGGAGATTTCTTTGAAATTATCGTTTCAATCAATAAAATTGGGCTCAGCTGCGTGCGTAGTTTTATTTACTTGTAATTTATTTATCGAGACATTTAAAAAACAATACAACACTGAACAAAACACAAATTGAAATATGACAGTAACTGTGATATGAAACCCACAGAGCAGTAAAATGTCAAATTTGCTGAAGAATAATTTCAAAACGTCTGATTTAAATCTGAATGACTTGCTCATTTTTATCTAATTACTTTATCCGGAAAATAAATCCTCGACAGAAACTCTTTTAAGCAATTCATATTGCATTTTGGTGATTTAATTTGGCTCAGTTTGTATTATTATGTACTTCCCGAAGTTTTCAAGTTACTAAAAGAAATTTTTCTGCCTTCTGCATAAAATTCAGTGATAAAAATATTCATCACCGTTAACAAAGCAGCCAAGAATATTTTAAACTTGGCATTGTTAAAAAAAAAGTGGAATTTAAAGCTAGTCACTAGAAATCCGGTTTTTGTTAGCATTTTCGCTATTCTAGTATTTCTATGCAAAAGAGATGAATAAAAAACTGGATAATAACACTACGATACTCCAGGGTCCAACTAAGGAAAATAATCATCCATTTTCAGACCACGTATCAGTGTAATATTTCTAAAGGAATAATCCACTTAAAATGCAAGGAAATAATCAAAAAGGAAATTCAAAAGCCTCCACAAAAGTTTTTTTAATTAAATTCCCCACGGTGACACTTTTTAACAAAGCTTTAAAAAAACCTAACAGACTGTAGTTATGAACGTATTTTTCCCTAAGCTCGAGTAAGGAAAATTTATGCATGAAAAAAGGTTATATCACCATCCCCAAAGCTATACTTAACAACGCGTTTGTACAGCCTAAAGCGTTTCATTACGACAATGGCTGGCTAGTTACAGGCAATAAATAATAATCTCAGAGAACAGCATACTTTAGCTATAAGGCGAAAAAAAGTTTTTTTTAAATAACTGAAGTTCGATGAACAAATCAATTTTATTTTCTATTTATGGATTTTGGAGCACTGCGTTTGATCTTTTACATTCCTCTTCTATTTTGTCTCCCTTTCCATCTGTAGCCTTTCAGAAATAATTAACAACAGGAAATTTAACCTGCATTATGGTTGTTGGCTTCCTCTGTTTACAGCGTAGCTCTGCAAACATTGCTCAACTATAAATTTTGTTTATAACGTACACTTGTTTTAAAATTTAATAATATTTTATTCCTTTAAGACATTACTTCGATATGCTTTCTATTTGATTATTATTTCACCATCTACGAAACAAGTTTATTAAACTTCTAGAGTTATAAGGTTATTATTTTGAAGCAGGAGACATGACAAATGAGCAATGCCCTCGCAGGGACTCGAACCTGGATCTCTCGAATGCGCGCTTAGTGTGCTACTATTACACCACGAAGGATACAGAATGGAGGGAGACAATACCTTATAAACTCTAAAGGTATTTATTTATTTATTATTTATAAACTCAGTTTGAAATTTTGAAAAATATATAATGTTCTTTTATATTAATTACTCAGTTAATTTATGTTTCGGAGCTTTACTCTCACTTCTACTTTTCGCTTTTCCGCCAGAATGCAAGTTAGTTCGTATGTATCTAAAGTGTGGTTTTTTTCAGATTGTAAGATAGAGAGCATTTTGCCTGTCGAGGCCACGTTACGTGGTGCTAGATCAGATAAACTTTGTAGTCTTCGGGATTGCATTATAAACACCGATTGTTGAATATCTCCGCCGGACATGTTTTCAGCCAACTTCTCGTCGTCAATTGATCTAGTTACTAGTTTATTAGCTTACACTAGCTAGCCTCTAACTACCAACACATTTAAATTAAATTTTACATTTGACTTACTGTTATTTTAAGTTATTTTACCACAAGTGGTTGGCTGAGTTGTAAGCACCAAGTGTGGTTTCGGTTCTTACTTAGTTTTAAATAAATTAATCTTTTACACCATTTTGAGGTTTCATTTGTTACTTAGCGATAATTCTTTGCCAGTCTCTCTAAAGTTCGGTTACACTTTTTGCTACAAAAGAAAATTACTAAACTTTAAATATGTATTCTTGTTCTATAAACACATTTGAAAAGAATAATACACCGAACACTATATGCAATAAAGAAACATGAAATATTTTGGAAGTTGGCGGAGTCGAGCTGTGTTGGTGATGCGCGTGTAGTATTCTGCTTTATTCTGGTTGACATAAACCTTTTAGCCAACACGTACAAAACAGAGCAATAATCACCTGTTCTAGAAGAACTTTTCTATCGGCACTGTTTACAACTTTGAAATCAATAGGAAGAAAGCAGCGGAAGATAATAGCATGTTTGCAGAAGAGAAGTAGTAAAGCAAATGCGGCGAATTTAGA
>KK118419.1:1704526-1772038 GCA_000611955.2 Stegodyphus mimosarum
AAAGTAATTTTTATCATGGTTCTTGAATTTTATTGGCTGTTACAAATTTCGATATTGTCAGGCTGAGTTTCAGTTTATAAAATTATATGCGTCATTAGCCTTATGTCAGAATCATATGGCATGGAATTAATTTTAAAATGACTCGATTGGTTGGTCTCAATTTATTAGGTATTATTTTTAGAGTGGAATATGAAAATATCTAAATTAAATTAGAGATTTAAAGGATTATGGTAATTTTAAGTTAGAGCTTTTTCTTAGATTATTTTTCATCTCACATATCCCGTTTTCAAGGAGAAAAAGGCTTAGAAACAGAAAAGATGGAAAAAAGCATTAGAACAGATACATCATAAATCAGAAGCATTTTCCGAGCTCTATTATTTATAAAGAAATCACTAAAAATTTATTGTTGAAACTTCAATCCAATTGAAAACGTTCTTGCATTATTTTGATGAAACTTCAATCCAATTGAAAACGTTCTTGCATTATTTTGTTGAAACTTCAATCCAATTGAAAACGTTCTTGTATTTGCTGATTTCAAATAATTAGAAGGATTAGAACAGATAGTTGGATTAGATAGAATTAGACAGGCTTAATTTTCTCACAGAAACCCACAAATAAAAATTTTGTGTAACCGTTATTAATTTCCAGTAATATTAATAATTCCAAATATGAAAAAATTTATAACACACTGATTTCCATAGTTATAACGCAGAATTTGACATCATAAAATACTATAATGAGTCTTACTAAAATTCTGATTTGATTTTATATTTATTTTGGAGATATATGTGGGAAGAGCTAAATGTATTCCAAACTGAAAAAGCCATTTTTATCTTTTAAGAGACATTTAAATTTGATACATTTGAAAGTTCGTTAAACAGCCTTGTTGGACTTCAACTAACATACTAAACCGTTTTTTTAAAGCGCCGAAGATGCATTACACTTGCGGGATACTTTATTGAGCACTAGAATATGATTGAATGTATACAAAAGGTAAAGGAAGAGTTATTGAGGAATTTGAACCGAAAACATAATTGTACTTATTTTTAGTATCCTTATTTAAAACTTATAATCTGTTTTCCTTATTGTATATAATTTAAACCAATTTTTACTTCTAAAATGATTTAAGGAGTATACATTAATCAAAAGAATTAAGACAGATACTCTTTAAAGACCTGCAATTTATTACTGCCTAAATAACTCACATGATATAAGTAAATGTAAAGAAAGTTTCTCAAACTTTTTGAACGTAAGAAAACTGTATTATTAAATAAGAAAAAATGTGTGAATTTATGCAGTGCTTTGATGCAGTTCTCAAAGGTCAGTTAACTTATACAAAGAGAGGAGGGCTTTTTCTATTAAGTGCTAGAACCGCTGATTCAGTAACTCATCAGTCAGTTAATGCGGATATGCCCTATTTTATATGAAAATTGAGATAGAGCAGATAATTGGGGAGCTTTCAGTTTGAATAAATGTATAAGTAAACTGGTCTTTGGAAACTGCACTAAAACATTTCATGCATTCACAAATACAGGTTCTTCGTTATTTAATAAATGTCCACAAGTGACCGAGCGGTAATGTCGCTAAAAACTAGTAGTTCGTTCCAAACCGGCTGGCGTTTTCGTAGTTTACCCCATGTGTAATATGTATATGAGCCAGTTTACATTAGAAAGTCCTCCACAAAGGCATATAAGGTACTTCTTCCGCCTTCTTAGCATGCTTTCTTGGTGTAATGATCCGCACACTGGGCGCATATTCGAGAGGTCCGTGGTTCGAGTCCTGGCGAGGGTATTGCTCATTTTTCATATCTCTTGCTTTAAAATAACCTAATGTCTCTACAGGAATACCTACCCTTAGGCAGGTAGCCATCTAATGCGCCATTCAAAACAAACCCAAACCGTTGTTTAATAAGAAAGTGTGTTTATGCTGCTTACTGTGAAAAAATTTGAGCATAATGGAATGATAACAAGAACATCGACACGTTTTTGAGTTTATCACCGATACAATTTGAGCTGTCATTGGCTCGGGGTGGAAACGTCACCAATTTTGTACAGTAAAATTATTTAAAAATTTTCGAATTTAGTGCTGAAAAAGATGTTTGGTATTGTCGTTTTTTCTTTTATATCATCGTATTCTGAATCTGAATTTAACTGTGTCATGTAGATCCTTTGCAGTTTATCAAGTTGGAGTTTTAATAAAAAAAATTCAAAATTTCAAGTATTGATGCGACATTAATACCACAACCCTTTTAAAAGATATTTTACATTAATAAATAAATGATTTCCTGACGTTTATTACTTTCACATTTCAAATGAATTCCAAAGGCATTTCATGCAAGATGGTCCGAGTAATAAAACCTACTGAGGACTATTTTCGGTACTAGTATGACAAAATTATAACTTACACGAGTCGACCGATTTAACGGATAAAGTTCCATCAAGCCTGTTGGAAAGAATGTAGCAGATTTAAAGAAAAGTCTATCAACCACTCACTGTTTCGTGTTTTAATGATCAAATATAATGATTCACACCAATGTATTAAAATTTCTCATAGCGAAATAATTTTTGTTGTAGGATAATAACTTATTCAAGTAATTTCGTCATGTCTGGAAATAATATCGGCTTAATCTTGTAAAATGTTTAAGGAATTATACGAACATAAAGATGGTTAAATTTAAGCATTGTTAAATTTGAATACATAGTGCTATGTAAGCAATGCTTTCCAGTGGAAGCTATCTCATATTTTAAAGAAGGTGCTGGAAGCTTTTAAGCAAACAAAACTTGTAACAAATCTCGAAAGGATGACATCCGACCCTAGCAGCAGGTCAGGTACAGGTAAAAGCCTGAGGGACACCAGCGATGTACCATGAGTAAACGAGCACTGCCTTCCCGTACGAACTAACTTTTTAAGAAAAGGGGAAAAAAAGAAACAATGTTGCAAACTTTCTAAGAGTTTACAAAGAAAAATTAAGGAACTGAGCAATTGAAGCTTTTCAAAGGATCTGGAAATCAGCTATTATGGTACGTCGTGCAATCCTATCGTATGCTCCGCATCCAGTATTTATTAAAAATAATTATTTAGATATTAATTGTTTGCAACTTATGTAATTGGGAAAACATATGTTGGCGATGAAAGAACTCACAAATCTTTTATCACTGAACTAAAAAGTACTTTGGAGACATTTTGTTTATTGCAACATTTCATTTGTTCATTAAAGCATTCATATTTTGGATAGATAATTTACCTTCATAAACTTGTTAAATTACATGTAAAATAGTAATTTTGTAATCAATTACATATAAAATATTACATCTGTAATCAATTACATATAAAGTATTACAATTGTAGTAAAATATTTCACGCATTATACTTCAAGTAAATCATGTTCCAAAAAAATTGCAAAACAAACTTGAATCTTTAAAAAAATTCGTTTCTAAGCACTTGCAGTAACAATATTTTTTCCGTACCTACACATTATTAATTTCCTCACAAAATCAACAATGTGGCCAGCCCGTTGACCTGGATTTGAATTTGGGTCGAATTTATTTAGCGTTCTTAACCCCTCTATATCTGTTAAAAAGCCTCTGAATAACAAAAAGAGAACTGTAGTAGTTATGAATAATTATAACGGGTATTCTGATTAAAGTGAGTTAAGAATAAAACTATCGCCTGGCTTCATGCCACGTGACACGTATCAGACGTTTTAAAAACCTGTCATTAATTCCTAGATATATTCTTCTGCTTCTATTAAAATTTGTATTTCTCCGTATCATAAACTTCCAAACAATTTCAATCATTTTATATATAATATGTATATCTAGTATCTGAAAGGTAAGATGACCTGACCTTTAATTATGATGTATTTGTATGAAATTGAGCTCTAATGCTAAAACAGAACTTATTTTAATATAATTCTCGATCTGGATAAAATGTTTTATCCCTAAACAAGTTGACTATTTTACAGAATCTAAAAAAATTGAGATTTTTTAGTTTTCGCTAATTTTGAATATTTGTCCTATAAGATTTTCTCTTCCTCCTTTCTTTATACCTTCGTGGTATAACTGAAAGCACATTCGAAGCATTTTCGGGAGGTCCAGAGTTCGAAACTCGGCGAGGATATTGCACATTTTTAACATCACCTGCTTCCAAAAAAAACCTAATTAATGATATGACAAATGGCACCCGACCTAAAATGTGATGGAGTATAATTCGTAATCACCAGGATTTGGCAACTGAGTCCCCTCATCTCCAGTCGCCATTTAAAAAGAGAAGTGTATGAGGTATTTTCCTTCTTCTTTCTGCATGCCTTCTTGGTGTACTTTGAAGCATACTTAACATGTTTTCGAGAAGTCCAGCATTCAAATCCCGTCGAGAGCATTGCACATATTTCACATTCCAACATCGATATAACCTAAAGAATCTGCATTTCCTTCTAAAAAATATTGTACTTTTATCTTCATAATATTTCAGGCCTTTTGAAATTTAGCGCAGCAACATAAAATATGATATACATTACCTCAAAGATTAACTGTAACATCATTTTAAATACTAAAATATTATTTCAAGCATCGGAATGCAGATTTACTATTCATGACTTCTCTCCCTTCGGAGGGTAAAAAAGTATAAAAAAAAACATCCTTCAAAAATTCCTGTTTATTATAGGAACTGATTTAAGTCCATTTTCTGCTACCAAAGCTTACTGACTTTATTTAAAATTAATTTAAAGAAAATAAATGCATGCGAAACTCCAACCTCAATCTTAATTCTTAGCAACCATGCACAATTGTGCCCTGAATGGTAACAAATTCTATTTCGCGTGCTAAATTTCATCCATTTGATAGGTTATTTCATTTCGTAGTAGAATGCTAATGAACCAATGGTCTTGTCATTTGATAAGTGTGTAACATCACTACCTGACTGAACGCCACAAGTGATTAAGCCAGCTAGACCGTTAAATTACGCCGTTTCTCAGTTGATTGCCCCTTAATTGAATGTAATGTATAGATATTGAATATAGTCCAGCACAAGCGAAGCATGTAATAGATTGCATTCATCTCTAACGTGGTTAACGGTAGAATAACTACTTTTATGTCTAACGCGTGAGGTGGGTTGATCGAAATTAAGTTAATGTTAATAACAGCATGCGAAAATTAGTTCCCTCTCCATACAAATGACTTTTGTTATTGGTTCAGGATGAAAAAATTACTTGTCAGGAGATGTAAAACAGATAAAAAATAAACATATCTTTTTAAATTTAGTCTTAGCAAGTTCCATTTTCTGTATCGAAGGATCTGGAAGTAGCTCATTTTTTAACAAAAGAAAAAAAATTACTTTATATTCAAAGAATGATGTATTATTGCTGGCACAGAGTTATTTGAATAGACTGCTCTTTCTAGGATGAGAAACATTTTATCATAAAAATTATTAGCATAATTTCTCTAATCATATTCATTATAGCCTTTGATAAGGAATAGAAAAAGCCATGTAAGAAATCAATATAAAGAAATTTTGAAGCGCATCTAATCTACTGCTAATACCTTTTGAACAATTTATATACAAGTGGACAGTAGTTTTTCTTTTTATTCCTTTTGCTCTGGGATAAGAACTTTTTTCTTTCCTCTGGTGTTCCAAAAATCAGAATGAGACTTTTATTAGAAGCTTGCTTTAATTGAACAGATTTTTATATGTAAAACTTTAAAATTTTAAACAATAAATATGTGATGAACTCTTTTATGTTTGGGCCGCCCAGACTGTATAGTAGTTAGGACTGCGATACCGAAGGGACCGGGTTCGAGTCCCGGAGAAGGCATAGATGTAGATCGTCTGTTCCCTCATAGGAGGTAATAGTGGCCGCCTTTTAGATGCCTCCGCAATAAAATGACCACTACTTCTGGCCTTAGGAGTGGCCACTGGTGAAAAAATGCAGGTGTCCCCCATTCGATTAAAAAAGGTTTATGTGAATTTGAATTTTCTTAAAAAATTAAATCGTTTTTTATCCAGAGGTTTTATAATAGCTTAAAATCTGAATAATATGTAAATAAAGGCAGAAGTCCTGATTAATCAGTTACCATAGAAATGATTTGACAGTTTCTCAAATGGAACTCACTTCCATTCTTGCGATATGGAGACACAATTATGATATTGATCAATGGCTCACACGAATCGTCCGCAACGTTAATAAACAAACTGGCGTCAAACTGAATCTGCTAACGCATATGTTTTAAAACTGAGGCTATCGCTCAGAATCAGGGCTCTAATGCTGTATTTTGAAAACATGAAACAAATGGTTTTGCGGTGTACCTCAGAGCACTATGTTCGTTCTGACTTTCACGTTTTCGCATAAAAATAACTTCACTCTCCGCATGTATAAGTTTCAGAGATCAGAATACATAAATTGCCTAAGTCCTGACTTTATGGTATTGTTCTACTAGTATTATTCGGTAGATCTCAGACAATGATGATAATGATTTAACAGCAGTATGCTTCCTGGCATTGTAATGGAGCAAAAATCATCGTTTCTGTATAAATCATTCCTAATGGTTCCGAGAAAAGTGAGCTTTCAGGCCGTCTGCAAAATAGCCATCGTTCAATGTCTGCCTGTCGGTTCTAATGGTTCAGTGAACCTTGCGAACGAACAGCAGTGGACCTGTGAGAACATGCTTTGCCAATTTCTAGCACGTTACGATTTTTCAGGCTATAAAGGTATTTTCTCCCTCCTTCCCGCATGCCTTTGGGGAGTAACGGTAGCACACTCGGCAGGTATCCGAGAGGTCCAGGTTCGACTCCCAGCGAAGGCGCTCCTCATGTTTCACTTCTTCTGTTACAAAATAACCTCATGACTCTACTGTGGCGCCCGAACTGATAAAAAGGTGGTGGATGATGATTCTTCGCCGTCAGGATTTAGCGATTGGGTCTCTTAATACTCAGTCGCTCTTGAAAAGCTTAGTATATAAGGTATTTTCTCCCTCATTTCTGCATGCCTTTCGGTGTAACGTTAGCACACTCAGGGCGCATTCGAGTGGTCTATGTTTGAGTCCCGGCGAAAGCTTCGCTGATTTTTCATGTCTCCTGCTTCAAAATAACCTAATGTCCCTACAAGATGCCTCCAGAACTGAAAAATGAACGGCGATGTATTTCAAAACAGTATGTATGGTTTAATATTTCGGTATTTCATTATTATTCTTTCTAAGTGTAATCCACAACTCAATGACACATCTATCATATTTTACGGGGACATCTTTCTCGTACACTTATAAAGTATTTCTCCCGCCTTCTTCACATGCCTTCATGGTTTAGAGGTCAGCACGCTCGGCGCGTATTCTAGAGGTCCGTGGTTCGAGTCCCGGCGAAGGCGTTGCTCATTTTTCATGTCTTCTGCTTCGAAATAACCTAATGACTCTACAAGTGGCGCCCGAACTAAAAAAGGTGATGGATGAAGTTTCTCCATCACCAGGATTTGGTGATTGGGTCCCCTAATTCCCAGTCGCCCTTTAAAAGGGGAGTGTATAAGATATTTCTCCAGCCTTCTTTGCATGCTATCATGGTGTGGTGGTCAGTACGCTCGGCGCGTATTCGAGAGGTACGCGGTTCGAGTCCCGGCGAAGGCGTATTTTTCGTGTCTCCTGTTTCGAAATAACCAAATAACTGTGCATACTATGACAAAATGTGCCACGTATATTCCATTGCTTGGGACAAAATCGTGAGGACTAACTGCAGATTAGATAGGTGCTTTGCATACTTTCAAAAATACACTGCTGGCTCGCTATGTCTAATCTTAGGAAAAAGAAATAAATGCAGTATTAAAAACGTTCCATCAGCCCTTTTACCAATTGTCAGAGATCTTATCAATCTGGCTAATATAAGTAGCAACGTTTACCAATTTTCCTTGAAATCTGAGGAAAAGACTGAAGACTTGCCTTAGATATGTATCAAAACTTGCTATTTACTAGCTACACAACACTTTTTTTTTACTTCAAAAACTAAATCATGCATTTAATGTAAATTTCCCTAACTTCATTTCAAATGCCTATATTAAATTTTACATATGAATTAATACACCTGAGTTGGAAAATGTAATAATCAAATAGGGCGTATGGACTTATCCAACCTTACGCCAACTAACAAGTGACGCATGTGTTGTCAAAAGTTACGGTTGTGTTTTTGTTAAATTTTCATGCATAAAACGAGTTTTATAAAGAAGCCTAATTTTATGTTTACTATTTGAAATTTATTCTTCGTAACACATGGATTAATAAATTAAAACAACAAAAAGAGTTTATCCGCTTCTCTCTAGGAAATGAAAATTGCCAGAATTGCACGATGCAATTAACCAGATCTGAATTTTCCAAGGATAATTACATTTTAGGTAATTAGTGTATTTCAAATGAGTTTGGAGATGTGGTATAATTTGTACAAGTACCTTTCATTATCTCCAGTGACAGGAATTCTGTACCCCCAATAATTTTCATCTGGAAATATGTCGCATCCTTGGATCGTAAATATTATACATACAAATCTGATAAACTATGTTTTTTCTTCTTGAACGTACCAGAGAATTTAATGAACTGCAACAAAAGTGCTCTTAAGTAATTATAATTTAGAAATTATACATTATTTTTCCAAAAACGTTGTTGCAGCTATTTGACATTAAAAACATACAATTAGGATAAAAGTGCATAAAAATTAAAAATGTGCAAAACATCAAGTTCTACTAATATATTTTAATTGAAAATTTTGCCTGCTGATAAAAATAATCCTTGATTGTAGGATGAGTAGTACATACCTTTTTAGTTATAAATTACCTATTACGTACTGTGAATTAAGATTTTGGTAATTGGATTTCTTTCCCGCGTACATTTTCTCCTCCTTCAACGAAATAAAAATTACGTCTTACTAATCCAAAAAGAAAACTGGCCTCCTTTTACCATAAGTTAAAACAAAAAATAGCCTTCAATGTTTTCCTAAGGACAACAAATTAGTCTGTAAGAGAGGGAGGGTGAGCGAGGATACAACACCTCGAAGAAGACGTTATTTAAAAATTAAAATATTAAAATATACATCTGTGTCTCTATTTGTTTATTTATCTATTCATTTGTATATGTAAAAAATATGCAAACTCAGACCTCTTCTCCTTAAATAAAAATAATACATATTTGTAAACTTAAATCTTCACTGCTGAGTAAGATAAAATCTTCGTTAATTTCTTTTCAGCTTTTATGTTTATATCTTTGCCTTTTCATTTCTTTCCTTGAACACAGAATGGTACAAAATATATCACCAAATTGAAAAAAATATATTACTCTTTGGGGAAAAAATTGAAGAAAAATAAACTGAACGAATAGGTTTGCAATGTATATAATACTACACAATTTCATTATAATTATGAGATTTTATTTTTGCTTCAAATGGTAGTATACACAATTCGTAAACTTCGAATTTTAGCAGTTGTTTTATTACAGGGTGTTTGAAACCTCTCTTTTTTATGACTATTATGGTATAAATTAAGATTTATTGCAAAATATTGTTAACAAATACAGATAAAGTAACTTTTTAAATGATAAATTTAAGTGTGCCTTGAGAAACGCATTTTAGTAACATCGACGGTAAATGAAATATCTTAACAAACGAATTGCATCATCGTCTACCTCAAAAGAGATTCTTCAACGCATTAAATAAATTTAACTAGTATATACAACAAGACAGAGAGAGAGCTCTTGAAAAAATAAATATATCAACATGTGTTCTTACGTTGTATGTAGTTAGGAAAATCTTTCAATACGTCGTAGAATATCAATCTATCTATCTATCAAATATGCACATAGGTATAGAAGAACCTCTGTCCATTTTGAAATAAATTAAACATGATATATGTTCTCTGTGGACTCGAAACGTTTTGTCCGGAACAAGATTTGTGTTCCATAAGTCATGCCTGTCCACACTACCCTTGTCTTTCGAGACAATGTTGCTTTTACGACGCGTCAGTACCTGAAACATAAATAGACGTTAATGCTATTCGACATTCATTAAGAATCCCACTTATCTTCGATGTTATAGAAGTCCGTATCTAAACGCCCCTTTAAGTTATTCATTTAAAAATAATTTTATCTGTATTACTAACAGTACATTACAGCAGATGTTATTTTGTCCCACAAGGGGCATTGATAAAAGGTTATTTTCTAACACTCTCTAAGAGAACATTTGCGAAGCAAGTCCATATACTATGTAAATTATTAACTGAATTTTTAAACCAAAGGCGCAATAGTCATGGCGAAATTGTAGCCTCTTTATTCAATTATTATTCTTAAATGTTTTCTAGACAATAACGTATTTTTTAATTCGTTGATATATTTTGTATCATTTTATATTCAGAAAAGAAATGAGAACGTAAATGCTATAGACTTGAACATTGAAAAGACATTTGAGCAGAGATTTGATCTTACTACAAAGTGAAAATTTAATTTTCTACTATTCAGTAAGCAGTCCGCCTTAAAACAGTACATTTTAAGTGATTTCGTGATTTTCCACACAAATTCTTGTAAGTTCGTTAACAATTAATTTCAAGAGAATTAATGAGAAGGTTGACGCAACGGAGAAAATGGTTAGAGTCACCATGAAAGTGATGAAAGAGATCGTTTAAATGTATGAAAATGGCGTATCCGGCACTCAGCTGTTACATACCGTACGCCGAGAAGAATTGGATTAGGCCTAGAAAAGTTACCTGTGTTTTCAAAGAGGCTAAAGCCATCAAATTGGCGCCAAGTCGAAGTAAAGTCTATATGTCTCACGATTGTAAGGTGCGATCACGAGAATTGTAGAGCCGAGTGATGAAAGCTGTTAAATTCTTCTATCTGCAAACAAAGTATTGTAATTCATTTCTATGTGGTGTCCAAATTCATTATGCGAACCAGCAAGCATACAAGGTAGCAACACTAACAGGAACTGAGATTATGCTGAAGTGTAATCAATCAGAAAGCATTATTTAAATAGCTATGACTCTCGAAAATCATAATTAAATGCATAATAATTTAAAAGCATCAGCTTTAATTATTCTAAGTTTTACTCTTGATTAAGATATATGAAAATTATTTTAATACAAGTAATAAACTAAATTTCCCCGATTTCAAATTTAATAAATAAATAAATTCATATTATTATGATACAAATAATTCGGGTATGCATTTAATACGTTCACAACATTTGCAATCAACTTTTAAGTTCTAAGGAAAGATAAACGAGCTTAGAAGCACCTGAATAAACCTCACCTCGAAAGGTAAAGGTAATTTGTCGCGCAGGACGAGATTACTCGAATGATTGCTTGACTTGAGATCACAGCTGCACGACTGCGATTTTGACTTAATTAATACATACGGCTTCGCGTCGAAGATTTGAAGTGACAAAAGGTGGGCATTTTGTAAATGGAATCTTTAGAAGCGTAAAGCCACAGTTAAGTTCGACTTTTAGTACTAACCACCATTAAATCGAAAAAAGGAATTCATGAATTTAAATACAAAAACTTCACAATCTGTTAAAATTAATAATGTAAAACATTTCAGCATTTAGTAGTCAACGGAAATTACGGCACAAAAACACGCAACATTGAAGAGAATTAACTTATTTGAAAGTCTTTATTAGATTCAATCAAAAATCAAGCAACTCTATTAATGTTACAGAAAAATTAAACTTTTTTATGGTATTAAAAATGTTTACAAAAGTTCTGGTTTCGCTTTTGTAAACATTTTCTGGTTTCGCTTAGAATGAAGTAACTGTATTTCCTTTTACGAAAAATATGGCATTTGATTTACAATTTTAGATTAATTAAAAAACTAATTTTGGCTACTAATTCTGCTGACTGCTTAGTAATTGACTCTGGATAATAACTCAGGATAACAAAAATTTAATTTCACTTTAGAATAGCAGATCGTACTTAAATAATGCTTGTCTAATAAATAAAATGAAGTATATTACTTCGATGAATATGTATTTCGCAGTTTCCAGACTCCGATATTTTACCACTGTAGTCAGTAGAATAATTAAGAAACGAAGCAGTGGGTTAGGTACAAAATATTATAATATGCTTCCTACTCTCAGAATCTGTGATAGGTTATGTAATGAAGTTTATACAAGGGTAAATTCAAATGGAAGAAAAATATGTAAGGTTTTAGTTAAACTAACAAAGTTTTATTTTAATTTTCCCTTTTCTATCTGTTCTCATTTCAACTTCCCGTTAGAATAAGCGCGCGTTTCAGCCTTATGCTAATTTGAAGTGGAGCCAAGTTATATTTAAACGAAAAGTAGAAACCTTTCAGTGTGAGAGAGTGTTTAGTCTCAGACCACTGTTACTCTATTCAACGTTCGCCTGACTAGCTAGTATTTAAATTCTAAGCCGTAGCGCTGTTACGTGATTACTTATTGAAGTAATTCCAATTGCGTCAGTATTAGTTAAATCTTGCTACGCACCAGTTTTAGTTTAGAGGCCTACGTCTAGTTTAGAGGCCAACCTCGCATTATAGCTTTATGAGCAACGACTACTTAATTTCTATTTAGCCTTAGTTTCAATTAATTTGATTGTTCATTTTAGACCCAAGTGCGGTCTTTATTTTCTGTATCCCTTTCGAGTTGTGAAGTGGCCGTACATAATTGTGGTTTAAAAAAGAGGATTTGAAATCCATCTGAAGTATAGTTTTTCTACCACTTATTCACAGTATTCTACCACAGAATATAGCTGCATTCAGCTCCCTGTTGAAGATCAGGACTTTAAGCTGTCACGAAGATGTTTTCCAAGAATATGCACCGAACACTCAGTCCTGACAAATACACCATTGTAAAAATTAAAATTAATCAATAAACAGCATTTGTTTGGCTTGTTTTCTCAATAGATGAGTTTTTTCAGAATCTAAACCAAATGATGTTTGTTCTTCTGCCAAATTTAAAAAAAGGACTCAAATTGATGAATTCATAAATTTGACTGGAGCTAATTGTTCGCGTAGAACAGAACCCAGGTCCAAACGTTACTAGGGTAGGCATTAGTCATCTATGATAGTTCTACCCAATCGATTGTGATTGCCCTTCTTAACTACGTTACCGCTCAGCGGTAAACAGTTAGGACTCTGATTGTCGTACCGATGGACCCAAGTTCGAATCCTGGAAATGGCATGGATCTTTCTAAGCAAATAGTTTATGCGATGCAAAAGGACAAGATGCAGAGCAAGCTGAAAGCCCTTTTGAGAGATTAGGTTAGGGTAAGAAGTGCTCCCCCCGGATGTTTTACCAGTAAAATTGGGGAGGAAGTCCAAAGTTAGTCAGAAAGAGATAATACTTGTACAATCAATAGTGAAATTCTGGTAGTCTGTCCACTTTAATCTGTATCTAGAATAGTTCCAGCTTAATGTAACATGTAGCCTTTGTCTTTCTTTTGAATCGTTCCAGCCGTATATAAGAGCTACGTGGAAGTCTCGTAAAACATGTGCTCCTTGTGTGGGTTGATGTAGAGTAGCCAATGCATTACATTTCGCTTGCTTGTGGTGTTTCCTTGTCAATAATTAGCATTGCTATAACCGCCTCCTACAGCAATATAATGGTAAATAATTAAATCTGAAAAGTGATGTTAGACTTATTTTAAACCTTACATACCTTGAAGTTTGGTGAGTGCATAAAACTCGCTAAATTTTACATTTGAAGAATTCGCTAAAATTTTATTCCCTTAAAATGTGTTGATATTAATCAAAACACGTCTTCAATACTTCAACTCAATCTCCAATCTCTAGAATGCCAATCTTAATAGAGTATTAGGATAATCGAACTCTAAGTCATAAGAACATTTCTCTACGTTAAAGTTTCTATGAAATGCATCATTAGAAATCAATAATATTTATAGCATTATTAAAGTGTTAACTATAATGAATTAACTGTGAGAGGACTTACAAAATTTCAAATGGAAGGCTTATGAAGCAAAATAATATATTTATTATATACATCTGGTTTAATCATATTTTTAAATCGCTGGTTAGTCTACCCTTACAAAAGTTCATCATTCAAAGGTATTTCAGGCCACAACATTTTCCTACTTAAAATAAAATAAATACTAACGATATACTATAAGGTATTCTCTCTTTCCTTTCTGCATTCCTTCGTATTGTTAATGTAGCAAAGAAGAAGCGTATTCAGGATATTCATGTTCGAGTCCGGGCAAGGGCATACATTGCTCATTTTTCATGTCTCCTGCTTCAAAATAACCTAATGACTCTGCAGCGGTGCCCTGGGGAAATGTATAGGTATTTTCTTTCTCTTTCCAGAGAGTAAGAGTTCAAACTCGGCGCGTATTTGAGAGGCTCAGGTTCGTGTCCTATCGATGGCATTGCTGGTTTTTCATTCTTCCTGCTTCAAAATTAACTAATCACTCTTAAAGTCTACAATAATGTAAATTTGTAAAGTCTACAATACATAAAGATAAAATTAATTTAGTTATATCCTGTGTAATTTTACTAGATTGCCCTTTAGCAGTGGGAGATTTGTGGACTAAAAATTAATATGTTATTCTCAAGCGTAACATTAATAGACAGAATGTATTAAAACCGTGATAGGGAAATAACTGGCAGGTAAAATCCATCAGCCTGATGGACAGGCTAGCATTTCATGGATTCCAGTTATTAAATCTCCACGATCTCCTGCGATATGATGTTCATTTCAGGATACAGTTCCTCAAGATGTATAGTCTTATAATATAATAGTTCAGCAGCATTCGTGAAGATTCAGCCTAGAACTAAAACAGCTTCACTTCGACTCTCCAAGCCGATTTAAGATAGGTTTTATGTCGTTCAGTTGTTCTGTCGGATGATATCCGAATGAACATGAAATCGAACAGCTCCAGGAAGCCATAATAAAACTACTGTGGTGGGGGTTATATAGTCATACTGAATTATCCATCCAGGAATTCAAAGGTTTGCATTTTGAATCATCCGAAAAGACAGGGAAAACTCTTTCAAACTGCAGACTGTCAAAATCGCATCATCTCTCAGGCACCAGTATATGTAATAACTACCAGAGCATGAACCATTGTGGCTTAAATAACCTCTATATTGCTTGAAATGGTTGCAGGAGGCCCGCACTCAGACAAGTCAAAATCTCCTATAAGCTCCTATCCTACGTAATAAGGAAATCGCTTTTTCCACTTCTGTTTTATTACTGATCCAAGCAGAAAGCTAAAATTTAGTTTTGGGCGATCTCATATTTACCAAGCCCTTGAACTAAAGAGAGCAGAGCAATAAACTGTCAAAAACAAAAGTGAAAAGAAATCCAGTCATCCTGAGAAAAAATTTCATTTTTGCACGGTAAGAAACTAAGAATGTTCAAACATTTAGCTCCTATCTTATAATGATTCGTCCTTTCCCCAAGTGCGAAAACCTGAAGCTTTACCTTCCTTCCTACTTCCTAGTTTCTAATTGACCAAGAAGCGCGAAAAATTTCACCAGACTTTTATGTCCAGGTTACAGTTAAGATGGCTTCCGTTTGACTGACCCTTCGCAAACAACTTTAAATGACACTAATCGCAGCTAATTGACATTATCTTCCTTATTGTTAGAGTGAGGAACTGTAAACTGCTGAACTTCGAGAACTTTTTATTAAAAATATTAAGATTCCTAATCATCCTAATTTCAACAAATACATTCCTAATCATCAATCATTACTAATCATACATTACTAATTAATACATCATCATTTAAACTCATTAATAATTAGCACAATAGTTTAAAATCCTGTAAGTTACACTCAGTGCATGATAGAGATATTTAAAATGTGGGATGATAAATATTTCCTTTATTTAAATGCTTCCAAGCATCTTAGATGTATGAAGGTATTTGCATCTAAGAAAGTAAAATTACTAAAGGCATTTAAGTACAGGAAACCCACGAATTTTAAAAGTTGGAAGAAATGAGACGAGATAAAAATTTCAAAACATAAAATGAATTTAAAAATTCCTCTAGAGAGAAAATCCTTCAGAAACAGAAAGTGTCTGGACAAACGATAAAGCTGAGGTAAAACCAGATCTGCCATCAAACAATATTTCAGAAGAAATGTGACAATGCCATGCCAACGTCTGTCAAACCATGACTAGAAAAGCAAACGTTGAGCCAGTAAAACTTTCTTTTAATGTTAAATATGTGCTTCATACATTAAGTTTATTTCGGAAACAAACGGTATTCCTGGGGCTTGATGTTCCTTAAATTTCGATATCAAGAATAGTTAAGAAATGAATTCCGTTGCTCGATAAAGTTTTGCTATTATTTTGAAAAAATAGCTCAAGGAATAGTTGATTAAAGAGAGACTTGAGGAAGATTTGTGAATGGCAGGACGCAGAATCCTCAACTAATATTACGAAAATGTCGATATTTTGTATTTTGTAAATGAATTAACTGTTCATCATTTGGGTTTCAAACAGGTCCCTTATCACTCAATGACACAAAATTATGCAGTTCGTTACTTGGAAACACATAGATAAAAATTCTGTTACAGGAACCACATGACTTCCTTGTACGACCAATTAAATTATATTTGCTACACTTAAACTTATTTCCTCAAGTTATTCTAAATTAACCGATCTCTCAAGTCAAGTAGAAAAAAGCATCAAAAACTGCGCATTTTGAATTGAATTTCCCTCTCAAAATTTATCACACGGCAATCAAACTTCCACAAATACGTATAAGTATAGAAACCCAAACACGGTATGAAAAGTTAGATTTGGTTATTTATCAAAATTAATTTTTTTAATTTGCAAAAACATGAATAATTTCGCCATATAAAACACTTTATTTGCTTTTTAATTTTTTATTTTATATTTTCACATGTTATTTCACTTTTTTCATTAATTTTTATTTATAAGTATCGTTTTGTATGAATGTTATGTTTATTTTTATTTATTTCTGGAATTAATTGTAATTAATTGTCTATTACTGGGTCGCGGAATTTTTTCACATTTCTGAAGTAATATAATATCAGGTTCTACAAAACTGATTAAAAATTAAAAAAATGGAACACATATTTTGTTCAAAATTGCGAAAAGATGAAACCCAATCCTCACGAATTGTTACTGATTCTATACAGGGATTCCAATTCCCTTTGAGAAGTCAAGGTCTTGCGGAATCCATTTTGTGTGGAATCAATCAACAACGATTCTCTTCTTTTAAATGCTTAAATTTACTTTTTATTAATTTAGTATTTTAATTACCAAATCCAGTTTAATTAATTGCGAATTCCAGCTTTTTTATTTCCGCCAGAATACACATTTACTATACTTCCCATTTCCTAGGAAAAAGGTTTTCTTTTATGTATTATCTAGTAAATTAAATATTTAATATTATCAGCAATAGCGTAGAATTTCATTTTTGAAGTTCTTTACAAATAAATTTTGAAATTCCTTAATTTAGAGTTTTCTCCTTGTATTTCTCTAAAAATTATGTAATATATATATACTAATCG
The DNA here is from genome assembly GCA_000611955.2 of Stegodyphus mimosarum. Taxonomy (NCBI): domain Eukaryota; kingdom Metazoa; phylum Arthropoda; class Arachnida; order Araneae; family Eresidae; genus Stegodyphus; species Stegodyphus mimosarum. Next base: position 1,721,999 of record KK118419.1, read on the forward strand.
TACGTACGTTGTACTAATCGTACGTACATATATATATATATATATATAGAATGTACGTACGATTAGTACAACTAATTGCAATAAAAAGGGAGGTGCACAACTAGATGTTATACCAGACCGGTAAACAAAATTTCAAATCGATTTTAAGTAATGCGCGATATGTATAACATACTTATGTACTTACGTACATACAGTAGTCACGAAAAAAAAATTCTTTTTAACTGTTTTAAATTCATTTTATAATCCGTGTTGGAAGAAACAGTCCTTTATTCTGTCCGTAAGTGCAGACGTCATGCAAATAGAATCGTCCAAATGGATTCGGACACAGTCAAAATGGACATTTCTCTTGAAATATGATACCCAAAACTTTTGGCGATTACAAGACTTCCTTTCTTTGGTGCAAAGAAGGAAGTAAAAAAATATATGTTTTTCTTCTCAGACAATAATAGCAGCCGTTGAAGGATGAATCCTTTATTTATATCTTCTAAAAATTCCATAACAAATTTTTGGGACATGCTGACTTTACTCCTCCAAAGAAATTTTACTAAGCATCTGTAAAGGAAATTACAATGAATTTTTATTTACTGTTGTTGTTAGTGTGAGGCTCATCAGTAATGTCAAGCATTATGTTTAAATCTTGAAATGTCCATGAAAGCAAATGTCGGGGGGGGGAGAAGGAAATGCAAAGAACGTTTACGTAAACTAACGCTTAGCATGATTTAATGCAGGAAAAATAACATTACACTACAGTAAACCAGCTAGTGTATCACTAATTTGCATAGCAGTTTCTTACGAAATGCGGTACTACAGACTGATTACAGTCTTGACCTTACTCTAGTCTTCCCAAGCTGTTTTGGAATCTCAGGAAATTTTTATTGGTTGCATGATGATTTTCGTAATTTCTTCGCGTATTCCATAAACACAAGCCATTTTCCCTTCTTTGTGAAGTAATCTGTTAATTTATATATGTAATCCTTCTGTGGTAATCATATTGGAACAAGTAAACAAAAAAATCCCTTTACATTAAAAGTTAACGAATGAAATATTAAGCAATAAATATTAGTTATTTAAAAGTTAATAAATAAAATATTAATAAGTACTAGAAATAAAAAAATGAATACGCAGAAAAATAATTTAAAAGAAAATTATTAAGGAATTCTAAAAATTCTTGAATTTTGCATTTTGATAAAATATTAGGTATAAAAAGAAAGATAGTATGTCTGAAAGCTACTGAAGTAGAAAGCAAAGCTATAACTAAATCAGTCTCTCACATTAATTTTAATTAGTGTATTTGTAATAATAAAAATCATGAAATTTTAACGATACGTATTTGCAACTTATATCGTAGCTGAATCTTTAAAATTGTCATTAGAATAACTAAAAATCAATTAAACTGTTATTAAAATATTAATTAAAATTTTCAATGTTACCAAATAGCTAAATTTATTGCATTCCGATAAACATCGATTACAATTTAAATTGCGTTTGTTCATAAATGTCAGAGGGTGGTAAGCGAAGAATGTTTTGATCTCAGTATATATAACATCAAATTTACAGCTTATGTTAAAAATAGAAAATTAATTAATTTTCTTTCTATTATTTTAGGTTAATGCAAATAAGAGTAAAGAGTAGATAATGATAAACGTAATTATTCTCTGAAATGAAAACATAACCGTAAAGAAATTAATGCTGTCGTATCGCGTTATCGATTTTCTAGCTATATTTAGCTCAAAACTAAAGTTTTCTTACAGCCATTCAATAGGATTGTTTTTGTGTAACGTTTAATTATTTTCTTACGTACCTTTGGATGTTATTCTGCCCCGAATACTTTCTCATGCTAAAACTTTTATTTATTCTGCAGGTGCTGCAATATTTCTACATCAAACAAATGTTGGAAACATCTAGTTAATTTTGCATTATTATTGCCAAATATATCTTCAGCTTCATATTCTCAAGCATATGAAAAACAGCTTCTAAATATTTCTCCCCAAGAGTCAAAGATAAGCATGAATTACGATCATTCAGAAAGTTTTGATCTTGAGCATAAATAGACGGCATCCTCTCGACCAAGGAAAGATCCGAAATGCGGAGGTTCTCACGAATTCTTTCTGATTCTTTGATGGGATCCGGCACGTCGGCCTCATAAAACATCAAAGGCACGAGCAAAAGATTGCGAGGAGAATTTATAGGAACCATCATGTCATGTTCGATATCGGGAAACATCAAAGCATAGTTCTTTATGCTCTCCGCTTTCAGATGACTTGGAACACGATTTCCGGTATAAGGATGGACCACCACATTGGTTATAAATATCAAAAGAACCTACGATCGCTGTTTAAAATAGCTTCAGCAGATATTTTATTTGCAGTGTTCTCTGAAAGGTCTGGCATTTGTTTCGGATTAGAAACAATTGTTGGAATTTGTTTCGGATTAGAAACAATTGCAACAATTGCATTGTTCGGATTTCCCTTCACTTTATTCAGAAGTAAAATTCTTCCACCATTAAAACTTCAACTAACTTTTAACAAACTTATTTAACTGCGACGAGATCCAATATAAAATGTTTCGGTTGGCTCATGATATTTTTAAGAAAACCCATTTTAAACGTTTTCTGTCAAGTAAATTAAGTAATGCTAAGTTTGAATACTTTTATGATCGTCTTTAATCTTATTTTCAGACAATCACCAAATAAAATTCTAAAATTATAATGTAATAATTATAAAACGTGACAAAAAATTAGTTTTATTCATTTTTAATTGGGAACGAAATGTTAGAAACAAGGTAGGAAAGTGGATAAATTTGAAGAAATTACCGACTTCGTTTATGCAATAATTACATGTTCTAAATAAAACAACCATTATGCTTTCTGAGATAGCAAAACTTCACAGCTCTCAGAAAACCCGGATCGAGGATGTTACCATGGGCATATCATCTGCGAACGTACCAAAGGAGATAACAAAAGCTATCTGCAACGGTTACTGTCTTAGATACCCCATGATTACCTAAATCGACTAGAAGATAAATATCATGAAATTCGCGCCTGGGCTTATTTACGGAAACTTCAACTAATATCAAAGTGTAGGCGAAAAGATGTATGCTGAAGTCCGCTGGCTACGGAAAAATCTGGCTTCAGATTGTAGATGTTGCTGTTTACACAAATATTTAGAATTAATTTGTATCATTAAATAAATAAACATGATTTTAACAGTACACGTAATACAGTAGTTCTCAAAGTTTGGTATACGTACCCTTAATATTACATGGGAGAAAATGGGAAAGAATTACGTATTTAACATCGTTATTTTTTCACTTTGGAAGTTTTTAATACTGTTTTTTTCTTTACAGTTTTAAAGATGGAAGGAAAGAAATTTAACTAGTTTTGAAAAGAAAATATTTAATGTTTTAAAACAAAACATTTCAGAAGACAAATGGCAGTAGGAATAGATTAAATAGGTTTTAGTCCTATCAATTTGAATCATTGCATTATCCTTCAATTATTTTTGAATTCATGCAATTGCATGATTCACATTACAGACCCTGGTCCAGCTCCACAGGTTTTATATTCAAAGATATTCCTTAATTAAACATTGTTTTTATATCATTATTGTCAGTTACATGCTTTGAAGACATAGTTCAGAATACCTAGAATCTGATTTCAATGCTTCGTTTTTTCTGCTAAACAACTGATACAGTTTGAAGCTTGTAGAGAGAGGGGAGATAGATTCGTTTAAAATGCGATAGCACTTTTTATAAGCTTTAAACAACCATTTATATGGCATAACGGTTACTTATACTTACGGCCGTACCGAAAGGTATGGGTTCGAATCCCGAAAAGGCAAGAATGTTTGCAAATGTACAGTATCTGTGAGGCACGGGGATACTTAAAGAACATGTCGATCTAAATGTCGTCTCAAGTAGTTTAGTGAAGAAAGAAGAGCGATACTCGTTCCCTGAAGTGCTGTCCTTTAAATGTTGGGGTGGAACTAGGCAAGGAATTATGTAAATATCATTTTCGGTTAGCCACAAAGCGAGCATGGGCAACGCAGACCTTTAGAATAAAGATTTCGTACTTTCGGTTCTATCTGATGAGGGAGCAACTGAAGTGACTTCTGTGCCACTGAAGCGCTTTTAATCCTGTTATTGCCTTTAGTTCCATCCTGAATATAAGAAACGTTTGCTTACAAAACAGTCGCTTATTTCGAGACAGAGACACGGAATGAACATTACAAAGCTCTCATTTTCTCTTTCTCAAAACGTGTTTTCTTTTTAGAATAGATAAGTGGCTAATTGATAAAAATCGGCTTGTTAAAACGCAAATTCAAATCCGAAGATAAAGTTACCTCAGATAACGAGGTTATTGAGCTTATGGAACTTGAATAATTGCTTAATCCTACTCAAAAGCAGAAATTTCCGCGTAATATAAGGATGTACGCGTTTGGATGCTTATGTTTAGGATTTCTGTATGTTCGCAAAGTAGCTGAACTTAAATCTTTTTGTGCTACTTTGCTGTGAAAATAATTCTTGCAAGTTTTCTCCTGAGGCATATTGTTGAAAAAAAATGCTGATGAAATTAAATTTCAGAAAAAAATGCAGGCAGTTTTAGCTTATACTAGTATATACAGCTTGGTACTAGTGTACATACGAATGGGTAGAAGGCTTAAAAGTGTTTTTTTCTAGAGCAGGTAGTGACTTTAAAATATGACTACACTTTCGTCTGCATAAACGTACTCAGATAGGTTGTAGCTTTCCTATCTGATGTGATGCATGAGTTCAGTGATGCATTCCATTAAAAAAATAACTGTGGTACGTCTCTTGAATACCTTCTGGGAGATCAGAGAGTTGAAAAAATATTTTAAATTTTTAATATCGTAAGCATGCAGCATATTTTATGATTCAAGTCAGGATTAAAATCTTCAGCTAGCATGAATCCACAGAAATATTGTGAACTGGTAATTCTCGTTCTTTCCTTTCTTGGAATATTAACGTCAGTGATAAAATATGGGAAATCGGGAGAAATACCTTAAAGACTCCCCCTTTTAAAGGGTGACTGGGGATTAGGGGACCCAGTCGCCAAATCCTGGTGGTGAAGAATCATCATTCACTGCCTTTTAGTTCGGGCGCAGTAGTTTGTAGAGTCATTAGAATTTTTTTTTGGAAGCAGAAGAATGAAAAATGAGTAACTCCTTCGGCGGAAATCTAACCACGCACTTCTCAGTTACTCGTCGAGTGTGCTGACCACTACACCACGAAGGCACGGGAAGAAGGAGGGAGAAATACCTTATACCCTATAATGTCTGCTGTATAAGTAGTGGAATTAAAACCATTTAAGTATTAATATAAACTTTTCTTACTCTTAACTACTAAGCTACTTTCCTTAATCTTAACTACTAATGTCATAAAGCTGTTGAATTTAATGCTTTTAAATCACAAAATACAAATCAGATTTTAGCATGAAAAAAAGAAAGAAAGAGTATAAAGACCTAAACAAGTTTTAAAGTAGAAACACAAATTTAATCTTCAATATGCTTCTAAGAAATGGTAAATGAGTGTATATAGCTAAATCTCTGTATAAAGGTAAAAAATGTCAGAATATATTCCCAAAGTAATTGAAAGCGTCAAAGACGAGGTCTCCGAGATGTGATTATAGCGAGAATACTGTATTCGGTAACTGGACTACTACCAGTTTTCGTTAGGACACAAATTAACACATGAAAAGATGATTCAACGAAAATAAAACGTAATTTAAAATCTTACTTGGAGAGTATAGCTGGCACATCCAGGCAAATCACCGGAGCATGGGGGACGAAAACGTGGCGGAGAAAACATCTTCTTGCTGCAAAGTTTGTCTCTAAAGTCAAAACTTTCCCATTCATAGCTAACCCCCCCCTATCGAGTTCAAATTTTGGACACACATTCATTGCGAATGATAATACAATCTGGTGAAGCAAAATTTTATTTAGATATTTTAAAACTTAATGTTGCAACGGTTTTCCACACATCCTACGTTTAATGAAGAAATTAAATTTCTCAGAATTTTAATGCTTAAGCCATCGTATAGAGGGGGAAAATATTTTAAGCGAAGTTCAAAGGCTCATTTAATGTAGTTTGCGATTAGTTGGAGTAACAAATGATTTTTTTATCATTTGCCATGTGGGCTTCCACCCTTTTATTTAACAGTTAAATGTGGGGAGACTTTTACACCGATAAGCGAATAATCGCTTAAGTCTGTGAACAGAAAATTAAGACTCAAGAAGGGTTAATTACCCTTTATTTCTCAAAATATGAATTAACACAATTAGAGATTAATTATTATTAGTTTATATTATTAGTTAAATGGTTTTAATTTCACTACTTATACAGCAGACATTACAGGGTAGTAGTTAATAAGGCATACTTAGTAGTAAGTAATAAGGCATTTCTAATGCTAATAAGAATTAACACAATTAACTCCTATATCAGAGCGTACAGCAAAACCTCCACTTCGGCTTGAAGTTAAAGCAATAAGAATTAAAACTTAACTAATGTTTAGCTAAAGAGATATAGCCGAAGCTATCAGGATTCTAAGTAGTTGGTCCCTAAATATCAATTAAATAGGCGGAGCTATCAAGGGCCTGAAGTACGGCCGAGCGTATAATAGCTTAGAGAGAGACGTAGTCCAAAGGAAAACGCCCGAGTCAGAAACTCGGGCTCTCTAAAGAAGTCAGTGAAACATTGACTTGAGTACTACTTTTACTCATTTACATTAAACGTGTTTCTGAAAATACATTTTGGTAGGAAATTGTAAGCTGAAATTAGGAGAGACAGGAAAGTGTGACAAACTTAAAGTAACTGTTATAATCTTAGGACAAACCTTACAGCTATTATAGAAGTGTCGGAATTTTAAAAAGAAATGATCATTCATTGTTGAAAAATTATTTTTCAATTGAGTAATTTTGTTGATAATGCTTCATGGAAACTAAAAATGCTAACGTTAATAAGTTTTCATAAACATGTATTTAAAATTCTTCAAATAAAGAGCTAAAATGGAATATATAATTTATCATGAACGATGACGGGAAAAAGAGATTTAATAGGTAATCTGGAGAGTAATAGAGAATCTTTATAAAATTAATCTGCAATTTTAAATCACAGTAAATAAAAGCGTAGGCATCTTTAATAAAATTAACTTGCTCTGCAAAATATATAAGCATTACCTTTTTTAATTTATCAAGAGCACTCACGTTTTTATTATTAGCGATATAAATTTGTAGATGGATTTTGTAAGAGAATTATTTTAACTCTTGTTTCCATTAAACTATATGATACAATAATTTCTTCCTTTTAGCTCATGAATAATTTTATCAGATTTAAATAAAAACTTATTTTATGAAACCTTTTTTTTTTTTTTTATATGATTCACTTAAATTTTTCCTGCAAAGTAATAATATGACTAATATCTAGATGTAGACAAGAGCCATCTGTGCAGACGTACACTGATTTTCAAAATAAATTAAGCAAAACGAATAGAGTAAACTATATTTTATTTAAATTACTATTATTATGGGAAATACGTCATCCTATATTTTATGCAGAAGCCTTTGTGCGAGTTAACTAATTTAGTTTCTTTTTTAAGTAATGAGTAGAGCCGAAGTAAATATAATATAATTCCATTTATTCTGATAATTATTATTAATAGTTTTTCTACCAACAATCATTTGAATGTGTCAAATGAAATCTTTATAAATTAGGCAGTTTCTTTCCCAGTAAATTCCATTTCATATTGCGCGAACATTTTTTCCCCGCACCTTACTTTTGTAATTAAAAAAATAGAGTCTTGTAGCTCAAGATATGCTTTGATTTTACTACTTAAATAAAAACGAAGAATTAATAAACTTCGTTACCGATTCATCATGGTACCGGGTTTTATTTTAAAATAATATATTCTTTTGAGCACTTATCAAAATTAATGCCTAGCATATAATGTGAACCGTTTGTTGTTTGTTCCTAAGAGAGAGAGAAATAATCTACATGAAAAATAATCTATCGAAAACACTAGAGAAATATTTAAATACTTTATCATTATAAGGATTTAAGGAAATTTGTTTATTAAAATTGCGCAAATTTAATTTAAAACATACACGCTATGAAAAGGTAAAAAGAACATTTACTGGACTATAGTTATATTCGAAATCGTATTACATACCTACAATTTGATGGACGGTTTCATTCAAGGCAGATCAAATCATGATTGATTGACACAATTCCTTATTTTTAGCATAACAATTTTGATATACATGTATTTCACTAAATAAAAGAAGTAGTAGTTATTCGGTTATTATAAGCCGAAGTTTTCAAATTTACACTATTAAAACAACCGATAAATTGTAGCAGCAGATTAAATTTTAGCTGAACAAACGCAATATGAGAACAGCAAGATTATGCTACTAATATTAGGTTAAGAATGGTGAAGATTTTTAATTTCTGCTTTTGTTTCAATCTGGGAATCAAATGTGTGTGTTCTATTTAGTTCATTCAGAAATGATAAAACTAAATCCTTTTATTCGTTACTCTCCGATAGGATAAGACTACTGAAAGCTTGAAGTTACATACAGATGGAGATAGACGAAAGAGTGGCTGCATAGGGTTTTCATAGAGTTCCCTTAACTTAAATACGAGACAGTTTTCCTTAAAGAGCAAGTCAACCAGCTGCCCAGCTGTAAAGTCGTTGAACACTGATAGTTCCGTCTGAGGTTTGAATTTCGCAAACAGACTGTCTGCATGGGCGCTTTTATAGTTTTTCACGTGTATAGGACCTAAATTCCCATAGAAAGTCCTCCACGAATACGTGTCTTTTCTCTTAGACGGGCAGCCTCGAATGATTTTTCATAATCTAATAAGCAAAACCAAACTTTAAAGAGCTTTTTAGAAGGCGGGATGACGTGCTATTAAACTTGCATTGCATTTGCATAATTTTACACACTATATTTGTTTAATTTTAATTGCATTGATTATGTGATCAAGTTAATCTCTCATCTGTATCATTATGTATGTTAAATTTTACTTTAATCCGATGGAGCTATTTTCAATGTTCTTAAGTGTCTTACTGCATGTGAAATCATTCAATATATTGTTAAAGAAGCCTGATATAAATTATTGATAATACTTTTATTTCTCTGAACTACATCTAAACTAACGATACCTCTGTTTAATTAGCTCTTTTTAATTAACTGTTAAATATTAAAAGGCTTTTGAGGGTAATAAATTTGAGTTTTAGTTCATAATCATTTAGAACATTTATCTTTAAATTCTCTAAAATTTTCTTCAGATTAATATTTTTTACAGTGTCATAATTTTTGAAAATTCCTTCATAACATTTTAAAAGTTTTTTCTTATTTCCAATGGTTAGGCAAAAGGTTACAAAGAACTAAAATCTTATAAACAGAGGTTATAAACAATAGAACTAAGAACGAAAAGACCGAAGTCATCGTCTAAAGAGCGTTCTGGTCTTCCGATATCTCGACTTTTCTGTAAGACCACGAACAGTCTCACATCGAAGCAAGTGGGCATAGTCCATATCTTCTGCAGAATCACAAAGTGGGTAAATTAGGATGTACTGAAATGCCTATGCAGTGCAAGTGGGCGGCAAAGCAATCATTTCCTGTAGGCAGATAGAAAGCCGCAACTGCATTGCGTCTTGGACCATCGGAAATAACAGAAGGACTTAAAATTCTCGCAAGATCTCATAAGATATTAGAAGCAAATATTTTTTTAAAAAGACAGTTTAATCGTCCAATAAGAAATGGCTGTATTAAGATTTTGTAATAAGCTGCACCTCTTTTTGAAAGGAAGTTCCTTTGTTCATTGCCCCAAAGGCCACAATGGCCGGGCACCCACTGGAGAACAATTTTTTTCCCCTTTAAAATGAGAGTTCTTAGAAATTCTTGACATTGCAAAATTTCAGGTGTTAATGGGTGCTCGACAGAGCTAATTGATTGAATGGCTGCATAAGAATCAGATAAAATGACTGCCTTTGCAAACTTGTAACGGGTAATTAATTGCTTTAGAGTAATTTGAAACTAGTGTTATTTAAAGTTAAAAAATACAATATTTACTTAGGTTTCAATTTTCTTCCGTTATGCTGTGATATGTTCCTTCGAGTTACAGTTTCTCGTTATGTACTACTCATCAATATGAACAAATTTGTCACTAATGCTTACCACAACATATTCAAAATTAGAAGAATTAAAGGATTAACAGACAATATTTTATGCACTTGTTCTCTATATTTTATACGAGGAATTAGTCGAATATTTTTAAAATAAAGAACAGACTAGTCTGGCTGATTTTGGATAAAAAATGTTTGAGTCAACGAAGAAATTTTGAAAGTGAACTTTAGGTTCATTGAGCCAAATTTAAACTGCACTAACCTTTGAAAAACAAAGTTCCATGCGCATCTGAAACAGAAGCCCTAATAACTACTGAAGCATATACTATAAAACTGCTAACTTCTGAAGCGCATATAAGTATCTAAAGACCTACTAATAACTGAAGCAATTAGTATCCTTTGCTGGTTATTAATTCAAGCATCTTCTTAATCAAAAATCATAAAATTTGCCCTTGTATGTTATCATTCGCTTTATAACGCCAAATTTATTAATTAAAAGTTAAGAACAGCAGTATGTAGTGACGCTCGTCCATGGTTGTTATAAAATCCTATATTAATTATTTACTTTCTTTCGGTTCTAGGACTAATATTGTTTTTTAAATGGTTACCGCACTGCATGCATTTCTGTGCTGTTTGGACGTTGTGAAGTTATAAGGTATATCTCCCACATTCTCAGCGTGCCTTCGTGGTGTAATGGTCAGCACACTGAGCCGGTATTTCAGAGGTCCGTGGTTCGATTCTCGGCGAAGGAATTGCATATTTTTCATGTCTCCTGCTACTAAATAACCTAATGTCTCTACAAAGTAACTAAATAAAAAAGTTGTAGGGATTATTTTAATTCTCTAATAGTTTTTTTTTTTTAAATTTTGAAATGCTTTCCCTTATTCTTCTGTTTCCCACCTACAACCTTCCATAATGAGATTTCAGAATCGCGTTTTATTTAAATGGGGTAGAACCAGTATTTAATGGGAAGTTCAGTCACTTCCAATGAAGAGCTCAGACGTTCTCAGTAGAGCGTGTTCTGCCTTCTGGCCATGTCGTTGCTTTAAGCCCATCTTACTACGTTCTGTAGTCTTATGTGTCTGTTAGTTTTCACCGGCTAGGTTTAATTAAGGGCCAATTCGGTTAGTTCCCTTTGTACGACTTTGGATAGATTTTTGTTAGAATTAGTTTAGTTTCTTATTTTCTATCTTAAGTTAGAGGCCAAGTACAGGCTTTCCTGTAAACCCGAAAGGGGCCAAATGTCAATATTTCTTTGAATGAATAAAAGGGAATTTTAACACTTTTTTGGACTTGTTTCTGTAGCTGTAAGAAGACCAGCGAGTAGCCGCTATACTCTTCTCCAAAGGTTTAGTTGTTAAGACACATAATTTAACTAGAACTTTATGAAGTTTAAAAAATACTATTTCAAGTCAACTCTATTTACATGCAATCTATGAATGTGTATGAAAGTTTAAACGGCTTATTTTATATATTCAGAATTGTAACAATATAATTAAAAAACTTTCCATCCAGGTTGAAGAAGTTATGAAAATTATCTAAATTAAGATGAAATCATGAATTATGCATGAATATATACGTGATTGTAAATAAAATTGTTGGAAAGGAATGGCAATTGAAATACGCATTTTGAAAAGCTCTTGTTTAAGACAAACATTTTCTTATTCCTCCAGTAAAATGCCACAATAGTCATTCCGTATTGAGATTAGGAGTTCTTTTTCATATATCAATTGTATGCATATTAAAGTGTAAAGACTGAAAGAAGACGTTCCATAACCCGTTCAGAATCAGTTTGAAATCTAATTAACTCGGATATGTGCGTAATTTTGTTGGTAATTTTGTTTCATGGCTTGTTGAAATTAATTATACGTTAAATGAAAAGCTTAATTTATACTTTTATTCAGTTCTAATCCTTTTGTGTTCTACATTGCCAATCCTGCGTTATTTTTCATAATTTTCAGTACAGTACATTAAAGATCAGATTATTTGTTTAGATGTAATGCGCTTGGAAATTAATAAAATCACTCATTGTTTGGAGTTATTTTCAAAATTATACTGAATTTTTATGAAATAAAAAGAATAAATAATTTTCTTTAAACATAAATTTCTAACAGGGGCTTATAATGTTTAAAGATGTGCTTTTATTTGCCCTTTGCTGAAAGGCTTATCTTTTATTTTGTTAAACGCCTCAATGACATAGACTGTTTTCTGTTTGAACAGATTAAAGTTTTATTGTTGCTTCGAAGAAAGTTAAATTGCAGGTGAGAATACCGTAAAATTCTCAGAAGTAGAGTAATGATTGTAGTTCTGGAAAGTGTCGACATCTAACAGTTGGATGAAAAATGATAACTGATTACGATCTGAGCCTAGACAGCAAGTCATCGTCTAGTATTTCTGTTAAATTCTCAAGGGAAACGTTTATTCTTCGACCTTTACTTATACTGAGGACTTCTTGTCAAAGGGGAATAATATATAACACTCTCCTGTTGATTTCCCAAACCTAAACGGGAGTTTTGTTTTGATTGTTGTTTTCGAGAAGTAACCATTTTCCAGTTTATCGATTCGAATCTTTTTTCCTTTTTTTAGCTACTTTAGATTTCTGTTTTATTTTTTACACAATGTCATAGAGTTCATGATATGCTTTTAAAATAACTTTTTTCATTATTTTTGGCCGAATGCATAAACGTGTATACTAATAAACATCAACGTGTATACTAATTCAAATTAATATTTTAAAATGCTTTCTCCATATTTCTACAGTTTGTGCATATTCAAATCCAAGAAACTCAGCATCTCAGAGAATCCTAAATAAGATTGGTTGCACCTAATTCTACGTCAAGTGGTTCAGCAATGAATCAATATCAATAAATATTCATTTCTACGTAATAAAGGCTCTAACAGAAATACAAACAAAGTTAATTCTAGCCTTATGCAAGGTTAGTTCTTCCTGACACAGAACTTATATATCTAATTTGCATATATATATATATATTGTTTTATATGCATAATTAATTCTTTTTACAGGGAAATAAAGTAAAAAAACTCTTAGATGATGGAGCTTTAGTAAGTACTCAAGTTAATAATGGTTGGATATCTTTGGTAAGTTATTATCTTGAATATTACTTTTCTGTTTGCAATGAATTTTATCTAATTTTAATCATCAGTTATAAAAAAATATCATCTTAAAAATTCTTCTTATCATGTACTTAATACATGCACGAAATCTGCTTTAAAATATTCATATAAAAATAAATTGTGGTCGTTTCATTAGCTTGATTAAAAAGAAAAAAATGAGCGTTTTCCTTATTTTCGAACCCTTTTAGTAATGTTTTCCATATTGCTTTTAGTATGTTTCTAATCCTCATATGCGGCTTTATCAGAAGCAGAACAAGGAATATTTTGTTTCACAAGAAAAGTACGAAAGATAATCAAAAATTAAGATTGATAATTTCATTTGTTTTGAGGTTAGATGTATTGCGTGAAAAGGAGTGAGTATGTCCAAAACTGCTTCACACATCAGAAGTCTAAATATGTAAAATTTCCATCGGCTGGTTAATTATATAGTATAAGCTCTAGATTTCCAAATGAGATTCTGGAATAAATGTGTTCTGCACTTCTCCTAGAAGCCATTTTAATAAAACATGTTTTCTGCTAGTAACCCGAAATAATTGTTTAAGATGACGGGTCCATTAAATACCATTACGTCACGCATTGACGACTTCAGTCGAATATACACTACTAAAAGTATACATTTTAAAATTAGGTACTTTACTCAGAATCATATCGGGAAACGAACCGCAATCGGCGACACACGAGACTATTTCGGTTAAGGCCAGGGTAAAGCAAAATCTGTATTACGATAAAAGTCGATCTAAAATTCAGGCACAAAATGTTAAGGGCGAAACATATACCCACTTTCATCAGCAGATTAGCAGGAGACAAATAAATTTAACCTTAAATTTAAGGGTCCATGGTTAAAAAAAAGGTGGAGGTCATGAACATAAAGGGAAACGTCGGTCGTAGTACATGAAAGCAAGGTGAGACAGACGATTACCAAAACTACGGAGCAGCGGAAGAGATTTTATGATTAAAATAAGAGGACGAGCTGAATGTAGACCAACTGAAGAGATTTACAAGACTAATATGTTTCTTTCGAAGCAAATGGGAATTCAGGTAATGGTAGCATCTGGAACGTAAGTAAATATTCTCGTGAAGTAACAAGGAATCAGAGAACTGATTCCAGCTACAAAACGGCGGAAAGAAATATGTGTGAAGCGTTTGAGTCGAGGTAAGCAATGCGTAGTTCAAGGCATCAAGGGCGTCGAAGACAAGACACTAGCGAAAAGAGAAACTAGAAATGATGGCAAACAAGCAAGATGTAAGACCTGAAAATATTGCGTAGAAGCCAAGGCAATGGGCAGCAAGAATGCGGATAGAAAAGAAATCAGATTAGTAATCAGAGCAAGACGCTAAGGCTGACCAAAATTTACTTATCATCCCGAGGCTGTAAACGAAAGGCGAAAGAGCAGCAATAGATGTCTAAGCTTTCTGAGAGAAGTTTCAGTGAGCTCAGGAAATTAGAAACGTATAGAAGCGTCTACGATCAGAAAACATATTCAAGAATAATGAGCGAACGGACAAGATTACAGAGTAAGTCTACTAAAGACAACTGAGTTCCGTCACAGTTTCAGGATTGACACTGGAAGAGACTGAGTCACTGGAACCAAAGTAGAAAGCGAAAGATACACCAAAACATATGTCAAATATTCTTATTAGTTAGAGTAAATTGGAATCAAATTCAAAGCGATAGTCTTGAACTATTGTCAATAGTTACAAATACACTCATGTCCATAAATTAAGAATAATGCAAAATCAGGCAAAGGAAGAGTTAGAAGCAAAACAAATTTGACTTATTTGTAAAGCTTATTTATTAAACAAAAGGTAAAGAGCAAACAAAGGTGCTATATGTTTGATATTATTAAAAAATTAGCGATTTTGTCTCCCTGGAGCAAATTACAAAAAAAAATCTATTTACAAAAAACCAATATTACATGGTTGGTATGATTGTTAATACATTGTATGTCTCCCAGACGATGCAATACAGTCCGTACAACGCCTAGGCATGCTGAGTATCAAATTATCGATCTGATCTTGGGGGATATTACACCACTCAAAAAGCAATGGTCTCCGAAATTCCGAAATTAGACATGTAGGAGGAGGTTGACGGGCTGCAACTCGAGTCCCACAAGTGCTCTACTGGATTCAAGTCCGGTGAGAAAGCTGGCCAGTCCATACGGGTGATATCCTCCAATAAAATTCCGAAATTAGACATGTAGGAGGAGGTTGACGGGCTGCAACTCGTCGGCCAAGCATGTCCCACACGTAATCTACTGGATTCAAGTCCGGTGAAAATGCTGGCCAGTCCATACAGTTGATATCTTCCGATTGAAGGCATTCGCTTACGATGTTTGCACGGTGAGGACGGGCGTTGTCATCCATAAACACAAATTCTGCCCCCATGGCGCCCCGAAAAAAACGTCCATGTTGTTCCAGAATGACGTCCCGATAGATTTGGCTTGTCATGGTTCCAATTTGAACTTGCAGGTCAGTTCTGGAACCCAGAATAATTCCACCCCAAACGAGCACTCCTACACCACCGTAACGGTGTCGTTCAATGATGTTTTTTTGGTGGTAACGGGTACCTGGAGCTCTCCATATGAACGTCCGTCGAGAATCAGACTGCAAGCTAAATCTGGACTCGTCGGAAAACATCGCACAAGCCCACTGTTGCGGTGTCCACAATGCATGCTCTCTATTCCAGGCTAACCGCAGACGGCAGTGAGTTGCAGTACGTGGAACGCATCTGACAGGTCTACGAGCATATAGACCAATCTGCGCTAAGCGTCTGTACACGGTCTGCCTCGAAATTGTCGTACCAGTGGCTGAAGAGAGCTGATGAGACAGGTCTGAGGCTGAGCTCCGCCTGTTTCTTTTGACAGTAACTGCCAAATACCAGTCCTCATTTGGCGTTGTAACTCTGGGACGACCTGTGCTGTAACGTCTACTCACATTCCATCATCTTGGAATCGTTGCCAAAGCTTGGAAATGACACTCTGAGCAATTCCAAGTCCGTCTGATACTTCCAGTTGGGTACGCCCACATTCCAGACGACCGATAATTCTACCACGTAAAAAATCATCCAAATGCGTCCTTTGTGTCATAACTATTCGGTTATTCCACTGAAATGCTTATAAAGCGCCTGCGAACAATTTTACTTTTTTGCCTGTATTCCTTATACATCATTCTCTTACACTCTCGTCATTGTGACGTACCATCGGTATCATCTGGTTACTTCTTGAAATTTGCATGTGATTCTTGAAGATGTGTGTAGTGATTTTACTGGTGATATATTTATTTTTGAGTTCGATTTCCGCGTGACTCCGAATTATCCTTAATTTATGGACATGAGTGTATTTAGATTCAGCTTAAACTTTAGTGTTACAGATCGCCTGTAATTCTCGAAATATAAATGAAAACTATATGATTTTTAGATGCCATGAAGGATGTAATGAAATATTAGTGATTCATCCAAATACTGTTGAATTCTGTAATGGATAATTGAAATGTAAAAGTACGGGAAAATTAGTCTCTGTGACAAACACTTTTAATTTCCGACATTTGGATAGCTTGTTCTGATAAGGTGTACTCGAGTTTAACCACACAGGACTAGCATGCAATGTAATATGGATTAAGCCTAGTTGTACCTGGTAACAATGCATGAATATCTTGGTGGAGCCCACACAAATACAAAGACCGTAGAGAAGGTCAGGACAGAGCGTGCATGGTTATATTTATCAGGCGGTAAAAACCTGTAATGTGTTTTTCCTGCCTTCGTGATGTAATGGTCAGCGCGCTCGGCGCGTATTAGGTCCGAGATTCGAGTCCCGCCGAGGGTATTTTCATTTCACTCTTGCTTAGAAATAACATGATGTCTCTACGAATCTTCCGTTGAAATAAAGATATATTATTGTACAACTTTCATGTGCGATTGGAAGGATCTGTCAAGCAAGAAAGATGCAATCTTCAAATCTATAAAATTTCAAAGAGATTTTCGAAGTTCAAATTAACTTTTCATAACGTCAGTTTGAGAACATACATACCAAAGTCAATTGCATAGAAGGGATGAGTGCGACTTTTCATTTAAATTTAATTAACAGCTAAAATTTACTTTTGAGTTTTTCTTTTATGCGTCTTTCCTTCACGTAATTGCTCAGGCAAGAGATTTATGCAGATTTTAAGGCAAGTGATGTAATTAAAACTGAGACAAAGTATCGTAACTTGTAGCAAAAGCCTTAACTATTTCTGCCTCCGTCTGCCTTTTCTTTGTTAGATTAAAAACGAACGCTAGAAGTTTGGCAACGTTTGGGTGGGTGAGAAGTTTTTTTTTAGTGGCAAGGTTTGGATGAGCAAAGTTCAGGCTGTCCCGCTCAGTTGTTAATTATGGCTTCCAAGAGGAGCAGTTGTGCTGTAATTAGTTATATAGCTGCACGCACCTGTCAATAAGACTTGACTTTTGTGTTTGTATCATTGTCGAGAAAATAAAGGTATCTTTTTTTATTTTTTGTATCTGTTGTTTTCATTGTCAGCTTAAGCTAAGGGTGGTAACTCGCCATCACACTGAAGGTAAAACCTGAATACGTATGTAAAGGAATTTGATTAGATAAAAAGCCATCCTTCAGATTGTTATAATTTAAAATGCGGTTAAATATGAGAAGTTCACTTATAAATCCTTCGAACTGCATGCACTTTGTTTATTGTATTGATCATTGTAATAACAGTTGAAAATAATTTATTGTTCATTTGTAATAAATCATATATTTTGTGTTTTGTATACAGGAGAATATTAATGTAACTAATTTATTTAAAAGTGAAAAAAAGTCTTATATTGAAAAGAAACACGAAATAGAATATGGAAATATCATTTATGATGCGTATGGAACTCATGAGTTCAAAAATAGCAGCTCGCGAAAATACGTCTGCATCACAGAAGGTTCTATTTGCTAAAAGAGGATAATCCAAGTAACCATTATCGTATGTTCGCATACTACAAATATCAAAACCATTCGAATACCATCGATATATCATCTGTTCAGATACTATCGATACTGCTTATGATCGTATACTATCAATTTATACCTGACATTGCTTCGACAAACCATATAATAGCTTGGAAACTGAGAAATTTTAGAGATATTGCATTTCTGAATATATAGTATCTTTCCGCATCCTCATCATCTCATCAATCTTTACACTATTCTAGCAGCTTCACTTCAGTAAGATGTTTCACTGCTTTGGTACCAATTGATTCATTAGTCCATTTCAAGTTAGGCTTCCCTTTTGCTGTTTCACTTTGGATTAATTCTTTCAATATCGTGGCATTAAGAACCACGCTTTTCAGGCTACTGAAAGTACGAGAATTTCGGAACTTTTGGATGGAGTAGATATATATCAGATTTGAATCTCCCAAAACTTCACTCACACAAAATTTCTTTTAAAATTGCCACCGACTTTACTTTCAAGACAATGGCTGAATCACTGAGATTGTTGGAATACGGCAAAGCATGTGAGGGCTATATGCCTATGGGTGAAGGTCATTATGTATGGAATTTTATGGAAACGTGGCTAATATTCATAATATTTATGTTAATCATGGAGAAAAACACGAATTCAAACATTCAGCCAGCTCATTGATCTGGAGTAGAGCATGGATCGAACTCCAAATATTCAGCGGCCTTAACCACTTGGCCACTGGTGGGATGGCTGAATCATTTAATCTGTATTTGTGTTACTGAATCCATAACAACTGAATCTGTTTGATAATTCTGTTTTAAGACGATAATGAAAATACCTATTCTAGATTCAATGTGTAGAGTCATGAGGTTTGTCGACACAGGAATAATAAATTTTTCCAATTGCACTATGAAGACAAGTGGCAAAGAGCGGAAAAAGACCTTACATTTGAGCATTCGACCTCATTCAAAGGGAGACTGAGGAGAAAAAAACCCCAGTGGACAAATAGGAGCAGCGGTAAATTAATGTCAACAACGTTTTAGTTTGGACACCAGCTGTAAAGGCGTTAGATATTTATAAACAGCAGACATGAAAAATGAGCAATACCTTGGCCGGGATTCAAACTTCTGAACTCCCGTTTGCCAGCCGGACGTGTTTTCAATTACACCGGGAGCGTACGCGGTAACGAATGAGAAAATAACTTACAATCCGCCAGATATTTATTACTCGTAACCTTGTTGTCTAAGCTGGCTTGATCGCATAAGACCATTGCTGCTGTAGTTGATGATTCGTTTTGTTTTAACTGACGAAAATATCCGGCCGTATATATCTACTGCAGTCATTTAGTACTTTAAAAGTCACAGATTTCATAAAATGTTTCAGATTGATCACCCAGCCTCTGATAGATAAGATATTTATGGGGCTGCCTTCGAAAACAGATAGTTATCCTGGTAACTGAACCATCCTAAGTAATTGAAAGTATTGCGACGCAAGTGAAGGTGAATGTAACAATGTAATTCCAGCAGAAATATTTCATAAGTTGATTAATAGCTGGGAAAAAATGCATCACATTTGCATTATGACAGAAGTGGTGATTTTCTCTTTATTTGTTTATTTAGTTATTTGGTTTATTTTTACACACGCACAGGTGACCCCGTCCTGCAAAAGGGAAAAATACATTATTTTTTTTTATCACCCAAGTGACTGTTACCAAACAGCATCTATAACATTTTTAGAACTGCAAATGTGTACATGCTACAGCATGCTGTAATAAACTATCGATTCATTTGAAGTTGCGCTAAATTATAGTTTTATATTTTATACTTTTCTTTTTATCTTTGTTATAATCTATTTTAAAGTTTAGAGATCCCAATTAATTTGCATTTTATTTTTTAAATATTTATATAATTTTTTTCTCTGTCACTAACCATCAATTTTCTACTTAATTTATTACTTGCAAAATTTGTAAAATTATAGGTTTGTTGAAGCAGAAAACCAGAAAATGTGCAAATCCTAACTGGGATTTGAATTCCGGACAAACCGATTACGAGGCGGTTGGGCTACCGATTAGAGCACAAAGAGAAGCAAGAGTAAGAAAAAAATACCTCATATTCTTCCTTACTTAATCTTTTCTCTTAGGAGAGAATATTTTTATTTTTATACTGAAGCCATTCAGTTAACTATTCAATCAGCAAAGAAAAGAAAAGCAGTTTGACCGGATGTCATTTACAAAAAAATTCTAT
Source organism: Stegodyphus mimosarum (assembly GCA_000611955.2). Taxonomy (NCBI): domain Eukaryota; kingdom Metazoa; phylum Arthropoda; class Arachnida; order Araneae; family Eresidae; genus Stegodyphus; species Stegodyphus mimosarum. The sequence continues at coordinate 1,742,456 of KK118419.1, forward strand.
AAAATGTTCAGAACTAGTCACTGTAAAATCTGCAAAATTATTACATTAAAAATAGTGTATAAAAAGATATATATTATATAAAGAGGTTATTGTAATTAAGTTTATTTTAGTTTTAAGTTAACTTTCTCTCTTACCCTGCTACTGGAGAGAAATGAAAAAGGAAAGAGCTATACCCATATGCTGGAAGGAACTGTGGGGAGGAATTAAGAGATTGATTCAACTAAATTAAATCAGTAATGATAACTTTAAAATTTATTCAGTTCCAATTCAAAATCAAAAGCTATTAAATCCGGAACAAGAAAATAAGTAGTAATAAATGCTCTGGTGCTTTGGTATAGAAATAGAAAAACGCACTTCAATAAGAATGAAAATTTGCATTTCATTACCCAAGTTCTGCAATATGCTATCTCCTGCTAAATTTTGTATTATTTCAGACACCAAACTGACCTCGCTGAAAACACAAAGTTTTTAAAATATATATTAATTCATGTTTTTAGTGACAGCCACAAATTCAACGTATTAATATACAACCTTATGAATATCAGCGAAGATATATTCATATATATCAATCAATCAATTATCGGCCCACCAGCAGCCTAGCGGTAAAGCCGCTTAACACTGGTAGTCTGATTCGAAGTTCGAATCCCAGCGAACGGGCTACCTGCATGGGCGTTTTTGAGGGTCTCCCCGTGCACACCGGGTATACCAGTCGCGTTTCCTCATAAAGTCTTCTACGAAGGTATCCTTTTCTTTAGGCAGAAAGCCCTTGAGGGCTTTGCCATACTCAAATAAGCCAAACCTTACCATCAAGTAGTTACAATTAACATAAATAACTTCCATTAGTTTAACAACACTCGGCACTCTCAAATAACAAAATTTCACAATAATTTTGTTATTTGAGAGTTAATCACAATGTTAATAATAAATGGTTAGTACAAGAATTTTGCGCTATGTCTTAAAGTAAACAAACAGACCAAGTAAATAAAATAAATGTTTAAAATAACTATGTGGTTCAATCAAATGGAATGACTTAGTAGATACCCAATTAAGAACAAAAATAATACATACAAGTTTAAAAAATAAATACATTTATTAATCTCTACATCAAATAAGCATGACGGCTGAGATAGCTGACTACAACTACAGTATTTCCATGACTCTACAGTATTTCCGTAATGCGTAATAACATACATTTAAATTGATAAATGACAATATTCATGTGTTGAAGTTTGAACAATTTATCTTTTCCCATAGCTCGCTCACACACACAAGCGAAAAAAAAAAGCTTGGCTACGTTTACTTTTTTCATTACAAATCTAAACCTTCAAAATAATTTTTTTTAGTTATTGTAGGACATCTTGTTTCGGATACTTGAGTTATGTTATATAATTCCATCTTCTAATGGTACATCTTCCATTAACATTTACATTAATTCCATTTTATAATGGTACATCTTCCATTAACATTTACATTAAAATAAATTATCTTTATTTAGTCTTCACTTAACTTACATTAAAATAAATTACTTTATTTCAATAAACCTCACAGCAGTAATTAAAATGCAAGACCAAAAAGTTATCAGTAACTGGGTGAAATTCAAAGCATGCGAATGGCTCATGGCGAACTGCACAGATCGCCAGATCACGAGGAAGATTCCAAAGTCCATTAGAATTCCACTCACATCGTAAAGGAAATGTCCAAGTAAGACAGACGCTGTAGCCGGACACTGACCACGGATATTAAATTAGAAGCCGCAAAGGGTGAGTTCGCTCCTCTCTCTCTTTATTTTTTCTTAACTCAACCGCACTCAAACCAATCCCCAATCTACCACTGTGCAACGTCCAAGGAAAGGTCTGTCTTTCGCTCAGCGGAATTTTACGGCTAGTAATTAAAAGAAAAAATTAAAATTAAACTAAAGTAAAAATTAAAATTAACTTTGATCATAGGATTAATTTTTTTCATTTATTTTTTCATTTTAATTTCCCCAAAGGAAACCACTTCTCTCAAAGAGCCATCTTGACGCCTGCAGCCAAGACTCACGGTATACGTGAGGAAAATTTGACCCCTGATACCTTTGTAAGCGCGCGATCATCCTATCTTTAATTGTCAGCATAAGTAAAACTCGTAGTTTTGCCATCCGGTCACACACAAACCCCTGTAGCACCTTAATTTTGAAATAGCAATTTATTTCCCAAATTTAAGCGTTTCCCGTCTCCCCACAAAAACTGAAACAAGAAAGTGACACTGACCATTGTAACGACTATCCACACTGACCATCGTTCGTGTTATAAAACTCTGTCCCTACTTTGGACAAACAGAGCTTCCGACCGTGAGAAATTAGCAATTGTTATGCTAGGCAAATCCGAAAGAAATAAGAGATAAATCGAAATAATTCCATTTAAAACTAAAAATAATTCTTAATAACAGTTAATTTAAATTTTGTAATAGAACAATTATTAACTAGTTGTTGTACAAAGAAATTCAGTAATAATATTTTACTCGCCAAAACTGAGTTAACCTTTCACTCTTACTTACTGGTGGGAGGCAAAATAAAGAAATAAGGTAACAAACTAAAAAAAAAGTAAACCTGAAAACTCTTGTAATGTGTTGTTGGAGGAGCTGCGTGTTGATCTGAACCAAAATTAAATCAATACCTATCCTTAAAATAAATTAACTCAATCAAAATTTAAATTCACGCTTATTAAATCAATTACCTGAATATAAATAGGAGTAGTTCTTTGAGTTCACACCAGTTTTGTGGTCTGAAGTGTGCAATATGAGATGCAGGTACAGTGACAATAGTCAGTGCTAAATCATCTCTCACTAAATCGCTCTTCTGTCAGCAATACAATGTCATTCACTCTAGCGTTCACTCCCTTCGCTTGCAATCGCTCGATAACGTAGCCACGCAGATCCTCGTGACCCTCAGTCAGTTAGGGCCTCCCGCAAGGCAATGCTGATTCTGCTCCTTAGTAGATAAATCTTATAGGCAACATCTAGTCAAGGAATGAAAACTTGGCCCCACCCGCTTGCACAGCGGAAAAAACTTAAATACTGATTTTTAACTCCAGCACAAACTTCGAACAAAACTCGACTTCTATATCCACCAAAATTCTGCAGCATGAACGATAAACCTAAAATTATGCTTGACCAACCGGATGAATTTTCTCATTTTTGTTTTTCTTTCAGTCCCTTCCTAAACGAATAGAAACACAATCGCTGCTTTAAAGACAGTTATCTGAATACCTGCAAATGAGTTACCCAAACTCGTGAGAAACAGGAATTCGATCTCTGTTAATTTCTGAGAACAACAAAAACATAAAGCCTGCGCTTTTAATTGTCGCCCGAATGAACCCACTGGATACATGCGCTTCCGTTCGAAAAACTCATTTTTCCATCACTTGCAATCTTCACAAAGCAAACGTGAAGCAAAGACTCCGATTATTTCCTTTTTTTTCACACAGAGTAAACAAAACCTCCCGTAGCGACGGATACTTTAACAAAACTTTTTCACTGTAAATATTATTCATAAGCCACCAAGATAATCGGTTTGGGAAACACTGACCAAGTAATTCGACCCCCACTTCCGTCCATGTGTTCCAAAATCCACTCCCTGCTTCTTCGTGAGAAAAAATGTAACCAACTAAAGATTTTAACTGCCTAAAATGAACTCTAGTCACAAACAATTTCACTTAAATAAAAACTTTAATAGCAATTAATTAAATTAAATTAGCACAATTAAATTTTGCGACACAACATCGGTGGATTAAACGGATATTAAAAATCTCTCAAATTTTAGGGTGACTTATAGAAGTTTTCAACCATCAATTCTCTGAATATTCGCAACATGAAATTAAATAAAGATCAGAAAATATGAAATATAAAGAGTAATGTATCATTTCGATGTTCTTTTTTTTCTAGGAACAAAAGAAATTTGTCATTTCTAAGCGAGATTTATCTTTCACTTGAATCGCATTTTTGAAATAATGTGTATTTACATTAATTTCTGTTAGTTACTTTAGTGTGTTATCGTACTTAAGTAATAGTTTCGATTCTTGCAAGATCAATATTTGGTTTGTTTTGATATATTATGGCAAATTACACTAGGGTTATCTGCCTAAGGGGAGGGATGCCTTCGTGGAGGAGGTTGTAAAGAAAACTGGCTCGTGTACACGTTACTCATGAGGAAAACCACGAAAACGCTAATGAGGCCATCACGTTCGCTTAAAAGCGAACCCAAGTCAGAACTGTCAGTTTTACGACTTTACCGCCCGGGCTGAGGGCCTGCAAATTCCAAGCAATGTTTCATTTGAAATGCGTTTGCTTACGGAATATGAAAAAAAGTGGTTTCAGTAAACATTATGAATGGAAGAATAATGTAACTATGAAGATCATGATTTAAACGCTAATGATTAAAATTCCTGAAAATTTTTCTGCTTCTAAACTTTTTCTGGCTTACAGATTGAGACAGCTTAAATAGTTTTATCTTTCCTGTCATATTTCCAGCACCTGCCATTTGATAGGACGTTTCATCTGTTATGTCTTAATCCGTCACTTATTGCAGCTGCAAGTTTAGTAGAGCCGTATTTTAAATTCTTGTCGACGGTTCAAGCCCTATTCTGCGTTGCAATCCTGAAATCTTGCTTGGTTTTCGCACTCGTTCTGAGACGTATATAAAGGTGTGATTAGTGTGATTGTGTGCTTTAAAACATATAAAAGTGTGTAATATTTTCCTAAATTACTCTACACTTGAAAAACCATGAAGAATAAATTTCGTAGAAATGAAATATCCAGTGAATCGTAGACTATAATTCGTATCCAATTATATTTAATATTCACATGGAATATTATAATTATCAAAATATTCAAAAATATTTGGTATAACTATATTATTAAAAATTCTCTTAAGTAAAATAAATTATTAATCTAAGGATATCACACCTCTCAATGTCAGAATATTGGAGAAAATAGCACGAAATGTAGAAGACCATAGGATGAACCAGTAATAGTAGGAAAAGTCTACAACTGGCGCCCGAATAGGGACGAGTGGTGGACGCTGATTCTCCATCACAAGGACTTGGCAATGTATAGAAATAAATGAATGTTTTTTATTGTGCATGTTATATAATATGTAATATGAAAATAATTAATATTGCAAACTGTGCTAGAATACGTGTATTATTGAGTAAAGATGCATTTTTAAATCTTAAAATTAAATTAAACCACAATTTGCATAAAGTATAATTTTATAGTTGTTTTCAATACTCATACAATATATTTTGTAGAATAGATTAAACCCATATATCCGTCGAATATACTACTCTAGAGAATAAAAATGATCTCCAAATATATAGACGGAATAAGTGTGCAAATAGTGAATAAAAGATGAGGATAACGAAGTGAATAAAAATAATGGTTTGTTGAATGGTAAAAATAGTAAAATGTGTAACATTTATTTACATTTATATGAAAATATATCTTTTAGAGAATTCAAAATAGAGCTTTTATCATCAAGGTTGCAAAATTAGGGAAACAAAGCGCTTTACGGGAAGCAAACCTAGTAATGGAAATGGTTAGGGCTATGACGTTATATACTGAGGTTATTTAACGAAAAACAAACATTAAAACACATAATGTAAATGGCTCTTGTTAGATTAAAGTAAAAATACACTCTTAGACAAAAAAAAAAGATGCACCACGATGCACAGAGAGGACATAAAGCAAATTGGACACAAATTAATATGCGTACAGGTTTCGACGGAAAATGTAATATTTTACATTTTGGCTGCCAATGAATGAACGGTTGTCGCTACAGCGCATCTGATCTGCGCAACTGGCAGGATATTTAAGAGGACAAATTACGATTCCAGGTCATAAATTCTTCACGAATTTCATTCCGTGTACTCTGGTAGACAATAACTTGCCTTGCATACAAGTGCGCGATGTCAGAATTTGAGAGAGGTCGTGTAGTTGGCCTCAAAAAAGCCGGTTGCTCTTATCGGCGAATAGCTCGAAATTTGAGCAGAAGCGATGTCACTATTAGACAATGTTGGCAGGAATGGGTGAACCATAGCCGCACACAGCGTCAAGAAGGAAGCGGGAGGCCTAGAGAAACGACAGAACGTGAAGACCGAGCAATCGTCAGAGCGGCACTCACAGCCCCAGATGCATCATTATCATCAATTGTACGTGCAACTAGTGCTTCAGTGACCGCAAAGACTATTCATAGAGCATTCTCAGAAAGAAGGCTGTGGTCACGGCGTCCCTTGCGCCGACTACCATTGACCTCTGTACAACGTCAAGCCCATTTGCAGTGGTGTCGGGCTCATTCGCACTGGAATGTCACTGACTGGAGTAGAATAGTCTTCAGCGATGAGTCCTACTTTGAACTGAGCCCCGATGACCAGCGAAGGCGAGTCTGGAGACGCCCGGACAGCGGTGTGATACCAACCTGACTGTCTTCCAGCAGACAGGCCGATAACCAGGAGTGATGGTGTGGGGTGCCATTTCATTTCATAGTAGGACCCCTTTGGTTGTCATCCGCCGCAACCTTACAGCACAGCGGTTCGTCAACGAAGTTCTAAGGCCCGTTGTGTTGCCCTTCATGTCACGCCACCCTGGGATTACATTTCAGCAAGATAAAACCCGCCCCCACACTGCACATGATCCTACTGCTTGCTTTAGTGCTTGCCGAACATTACCTCTGCCAGCAAGATCGTGATCTCTCTCCTATTGAAAACTTTCGGAGCATTATGGTGACAGCCCTCCAACCAGGATGTTGGGGATGTTGCTCGGGATGTTGACGATCTAACGCGCCAGTTGGACACAATTTGGCACGATATTCATCAGGAGAACATCTGCAACCTCTATCAATCGTTGCCATGCCGAATAACTACTTGCATAAGGGCCAGAGGTGTACAAACGCTTGACTGACTTTTTCACTTTATGAAGCTCTGTCACTTTAATAAATCATCCAATTTTTCTCAAACTGTAATCATTTGTTTTTCTGTACATGTACGACACTTCTGCCGATTTTCGTCCCATTCGGATAACTCCTTCTTAGTGCGTCGTTTTTTTTTGTCTGAGAGTGTATTATTGACGTAAATAAAAATATCATTGAAGAAAATCTGTACTAAATTTAAATTTAAATAAATTATTATGCAATTCAGATAATTTAGAAGTGTGAAAAATAAATGTCAAATTGGGCTAAATAATAACTTTAAAAATTCCATTAAAGTTTGCCTGTATATATGTATGATCAATGATAAAATTATACAAATGAAAAATATTAAAAAAAATTTTACAATAGAAATAAAATGTAAAAATAAAAATGAAGGTTTTGCTTAATATTTGCCAAAAGAGAAGTGACATTCCAAGAGGAAACAATTTTCCTTTATCAGATGCACAATAATTTGGGGATTATCGCCTTTCGTCACAGTCAATCTTTGTAGACGGCAGCTGATTACTGTCATGTCACTACGCTTTTCTAAAACTTCTGTTTATCACGTTAGACATACTCTTCAACGTATGTTATGTACCTAATCAATTTGTATTTATTGTATAACTGTAACCCCCGTAATTTTAACTTTGGCAACAAAAGCCCGACTGGTCTGCTCGCTCTGACCTGAGGTCGTGGCTGGCAGGTAGTAGATGGTGCCACCTCTGAGTAAATTATTCCGTTAGTTGCCTCAAGGCTAACTCAGGTCGGAAGTTGCTCAGTAGGTCAGTGTAGTGTCTGCAGGTGGCAGCCTAATTCTCGGTATGACCACCCAGCTTCACGCAACCCTACAATGCGACCAAGTTCGAAGTCGTTTAGTTGCCTGTTAGATCTTCGATATCGTCGTATTGCCATCTTTAGTTGCTTCTTTATGGAATTATAGTGGCAGCAACAAAAAACATAAATTTTTCCGCCTCTGTTACTGGTGTTATATTTTGCAAATTGTGCACTAGAAATGCGCGCTATGATTGCAATTTCTGATCATTTGCATGTTCGATCAAGATGTTTTTGCATACGGAATTTCGTCACGATCGCAAAATTCCTTCTTGGTGCTTCGAGATTTTTGCAAAAGAGTGTACATAAACTTAAATGAACAACTCAAAAAGGTGCTTTATGTTAATTCTTTCACGAAAGTTCAGTAGTCTTGCAGATCATTAGAATATGCCACGTAGTTCCAATCTTCACCTCTGCTGCACAGAAATGAGCGATTTTTACTCTTATTTCTCGGCACGATTGGAAAAGAAAGCAAAGGAGTTAATTCCCAGGAACATACAAGTAGTTTGACTACATTGTCTTATGTGTAAGATAAAACATATCGCGCATGAGGCATTGAATGGTGAAATGCAGTTAAATTAAGAAACGCAAGCTGGATAGACACACGTTTGTAAAAATATAAACGCAGCAAAAAACATTGTATCAGAGACTGAGAACAGTTTAAAGATACTGGAAATGTGTGCTGATAGCCAAGTCAAGGTCGAAAGCGTGCCAGGGCAAACTCTCAGCTCCGAAAGTTGGGAACGAATGCTAAAAGGGTTTGACAACTGAGTCAGCCAATTTTGCAGGGGATTTCGCTGCAGCTATAGGAAATGCATAGTTACATGTATACCGTGAGAGAAAGACTAAATGAAAGAGAGTTGTTTGCAAGGACATCAATGATTTACTTTTTATTTATTTGGATTGCGAAATTCATCCCTTTGCATTAGCGATCATCGTGATTATAGTACCACGGACTGGTGTCGAGTTCTTGCTGATCGGTATTTTTCCTGTCTAGGAGTTGATTCTAGATGTGTTATAATCTAGAGCACTGGTTCTCAAACTGTTGTACATGTACCACTGGCGGTACATTACAATATTTTTAGCGGTACAAATTTTACAGAAAGAAAATTAAATGAATGTTCAAAATGAATGTAAATTTCTCCACTTTTAACATTTTGTTTTAATCTTTATTATTCAGAAAGACATATATTTTCAAGTTTTTACTTTTACGGCTCTAGCTTTAATGTTGAAATGACGATTTTTCCAAGAGTTTCGAACAATTTCGCCACGTTACCATTGCCAGGAATCGCAGCGGCACTCCAGTTCGGTTCATCCTCTTCCTCTCCCTTCGCTAGATAAACGTGGTTCATACTAACGTTGTATTGTTGCAAATAACGAAAATTTAAAGTAAAGTTAACCGCTTCAAAAAGAGTGACAAAGTTTTTAGCAGGTTTACTATTGTCATTGATTTTACTTCTTTTCCCTGTATCATGTCACACATATGGACTCTGTTGCCTCGTTGGGGTAATTCACTAACCTAATAACTCCGCACTATCTACTCATCTTCACCTCTTCGCGTAACAGCTACATGTGTAGTTAGGTCTCGTTGGACTCTCCACCTGTTCGGTATGGACTTTGTCTTGATCTTATGCCGTTAATTAGCTTATCCTTCAAATCTAAGATATGCCATTAACACGCTTAGAAACTTCAAAAATTCGAAAATCGGCCAAGATTCGATCAGGGTAGCGCTCACGTGCGGGAACCTTCACGCTCGTACAATATGTACAAACTTTCCTGGGCCGACGAGTGGTGGCCCCTAGTCTCATGACAACCCATAGACAGATGTTTTCAAATAGTTTAATCTGAAAATGTGATGTCTAGACAACATACGAATACGTTATGTACTGAGGAAGGTTGTAACGGCACAGACAATGTGCGGTCACGCATCATCTTCAAAGGCAACATCAGGCAGGCCTCGAACATTCTTTTTCTGCGGTGCCTCCACCTGGACACTGCACCACCTGGCTCTTTAAAATACTGTAAAAAATATAAAAAAACAATACATTTTTTGCATAAGATGCAGTCTTCCAAAGGCGTGTTATTTTCCTAGGGTTTTTAAAGCGAATTTGATTAACTATTTCCTAACAACTTATTATATTAAAAAAGAAGATAAGATTTAGCAGCATAAAATGAAACTTTCACAATTTTGCATCATGAAATCAATAATGTTTAATTTTTATTGAAGATTTAACATGTTATTTCTCATTAAACGTATAACAATAAAACTCAAACTCAGGTCACAGAATTAATTCTTAAAATAACATTCATCACAAACCAGAATTTAACAATATCTTGAAGGTGTTAATGTTTATTAGAATTCTCTTTTGTGTTCACTGTTTTATTTAATTATCAAACGTTTTTGAATAACTATTTAACTGTAGTAAACTATGCACTATTTGCTTTTGTGCCATATAAAACAAAGCTTATTTTTTATTCGACGTATGAAGCAAAAATCATACATTAATTTCTGAAAAGCCCAAGTTACAGAAGAAATGCACATGTATAAAAAGAGAATAAAGTTTCAAAAGAGAATAAAGTTTTTCTTTTTTCTTATTTCAATTACGATTGAAGAAATGTTGCTTACTTATATCACCTTTGAATGTAAGAAGAAACGGGAGATTACTTTGAAGTCAGATAGTGTATTCCTGAGCGTAGAATTAGAAGCAAAGAGGATCCAGGTCAATTGAATTAGTGTCTTCGAATAAATATTTTTTTTCCTTAAATTTTCAGAGCCGAAACATATTCGACAAAAACATTCATATCCTAATAAAAAATATTGGTAAACAAAATTCAAAGTTTTACTTAGAGACAAATTAAATTGCTACGCATATTTTTTCTGAGAAATTTATGTCAAACAGTACTCAGTTTATAAATACGTTTTTAATTTTAATTAATATATTTAAAATTTCATGCACGATTTTTAAGCAGTTCTAGGGAGAATCGCTGAACGATTGGAAAAGCTCGGACTTAGATTTGATTTAAGGCTGAAAGCTTTGGGATATATTGTAAAATTATCATTTGATGGAAAATGATAGGTCCAGGACTTGAGGATTTATATATTTTAAGTGATGGAGCGTAAGAAGATAAGCAGATGCTTCTGGTATTCTTATCACCACTTATTGTTTAAAGAGTGAAAATAGACGCTTTCTTACCACATGAGGATATTCGTTACGCATTTCAGCTTTAAATGTTAAGGTCCATTTCAATAAATTTTTAAGTAAAAATACATTTAAATGTATTTTATCATTAAACCTCAAATTAATTCTAAACTATTTCAGTGGCACAAATAGAGTGAACAAGAATTAAACATATTCTGTAAAAATTGAAATGGAAAATTCCAAGTTATTTCGCTGTTTCTTATAGCTGTGTTAAAACATTTATAAATGAAGTCCAGCTACAGTGAAGCGCCAGAACATTATAATCACCTACTCAATAACGCAATGCTCGACATTTCGCTGCTTACATGGTCTGTTCCACCACAACTAAATGACCCAGAGGCGCCCATCAGAAAGTCCCCAAAGCATAATATCGCCACCACCAGCCTGCATATGACCGCATTAGATGGGCGGAATCAACTGTTCGCCTGGAACACGACGTACTCTGACACTATCATCTACGTGACGAATGAGAAATCGTGTTTCATCTAACCATGCAAATGTCTTCCATTTATCCATTTATCCATGGTCCAGTCTCAATGTTCCTGGGCCTACTCTATGCGAAGTTGACAATGATGCTTGGTCAACAGAGAAACTTTAGTTGGACGTCTGTTGCACAGTCCCATATCCAACAATATCCACTAAATTGTGTGTTCCGAAACGCTTGCACTTAGACCTAACTAGTATGGAGCTGTCAACTCAGCTACTATCTGACGCCGATTTTGCTGCACTAAGCGGGATCGACGTCCTTTTTCTTTGATGACGCTTGGATGCCTAACATCCTGGCGTCTACTGTTGGTTTGACCATCACTTTGCATAAAAACTAACAACTGCAGACCATGAACAACTTACCAGCCATGCACGTCCGGCGATACTCGTTACAACTTTTCGGAACATTATAATCTGCTCTCTGTCAAATTCGCTTAGATCATTAGTCTTGCTCATCACTCGCAAAATAAGTGCAAGAATAATTCCTTATCTTCTCCAGCAGCAGTTAAACAGCATTGTTAATTAATGGCATGAACTTCACGTCATCCAGACGAGTTCCTTGAAATGTTTTGCTCGAGAGCCTCTCTCCCCTTACGCAGATAGGTATGTAGAGACATTAGGTTATTACGAAGCAGGAGACATGAAAAATGAGCAACGCCTTCGCCGGGAATCGAACCACGGACCTCTCGGTTAGGCGTCGAGCATGCAGACCACTACACCACGAAGGCATGCGAAGAAGGCAGGAGAAATACTTTATATACTCCCCCTTTTAAAGGGCGATTGGGGTTTTGGGGACCCAATCGCCAAATCGCGGTGGTGGAGAATCATCATCCGCCACCTTTTTAGTTCGAGCGCCAGTGTAGAGACATTAGGTATTACGAAGCAGGAGACATGAAAAATGAGCAACGCCTTCGCTAGGAATCGAACCACGGACCTCTCGGTTACGCGTCGAGCATGCAGACCACTACACCACGAAGGCATGCGAAGAAGGCGGGAGAAATACTTTATGGGTATAATGTGCTTTACGACAATCAGTTAAACTAAACCTTTTTTATTTAGCTGCCTTGTTACGTTTAATTTATAGTTATTATGCATAACATATGTACAAGGACGAAAACTAATTAAAATAAATTTGCAACCGTAAATTGCATGTTTTCTTGAAATTTCGCAACATTTAAGATGAATGCAAAATTTATATTGTTAACAAATGCGAAATATCTAGGTTATTATCTGGGTGCGAAAATTATTATTGGTATTACTGGTGTGAAATTATAGTACAATTTCGGCTTTTGAGAAAAAGAAATTAAATATAAAGCAGAAAAAAAACAGAACTAAGTAACCCTGAAAAAATGAATTACTTAGTTTTTTATTAATTCAGTAGAATTAACAGTAACTTCATGACTCGGTGTATTTAGTTACGACAAAGCACACGAGGGCTATCTGCCTAAGGGAAGGGATGAATTCATGAAGAAATTTCTACTGAAAACTGGCTCTTATGTCCGTTGCACAAGGAGAAATTCCCGAAAACGCTCATGCAACCGGCCCGTCCGTCTGACCGAACTTTTATTACTCAACGGCTGGTGGGCAAAATTAGCTGCATAGTAAATGGACTATTTTAAATACTGAAATTGTATGACAGGACAAAATTAAAGCTGTATTTTGTTTATTTAGGAATTTTATTTAGTTTGTTAGTGAATTTCACTGGTATTTGACAAAAAAATGGCAATAGAGAGATGAAAATAGCTTCAAAAAATATCTGGAAAAAACTGCCTAAAATTACTTCATTATTAACTAAAGTCAAACCAAGAAATATTTACTGAAATCTTCGTTTCGAATGACCTAACTTAAAGAGTTTCTTAACTTAGATGTTGTACAGATCAGAAGTACCATAAAGCGAATCTTAGGCCCAGTTTATAATAAAGCAATATAATTTTGTGGCCTTTAATATTGAATTGTAAGTACATTTCATTACTTTTATGCAAAAAGCCAAATCCTGTGCCGTTTACTCATTTGCGAATAGCAAAATGGGCGAGGTAGCAAATGCAAACAAAATTGGTAATTACCAAATACCAAACATATTACATAAAATAAAATGAAAGATGCAGAAGCTAGAAAAACTGATAATTTTTACTTCAAAAACTATGAAACTGAAATAGTGTAAATATTCAAGAAAACAATAACAAGAATGTAAGTATTAAATTCCTATAATTATAATCGAATGCGAATACAGAATAATTCAGCGCGTTCATTAAACAGGCAACGGAAATACACAAGACGTTTTTGAGTAGTTTAATTATATTTTAGGTCTCCCAGACAGTAAGGGAGACCGCTACGGTCCCGAGATGGAATCCCGGAAAAGGCATGGGTTTTTGTAAATGTATAGGTTCTTTGAAGCATGGGGGTACTCTAAATATATGGCGAGCCGAAAGGCCTCTCATGTGGTTTGATGGAAGGGGAGAGGGATAGGAGACCACCGAACCACTCCCATGGGTTCTCTTCCTCAAAATTGGGGTTGAAGTAGAAGTGGAACCCCCTTGAGGGTCTGGCAATTAATAGACAAGACTATAACAGCAATGCTATTTTATTTACCAATGTTATTTCTTGAAATAGGTAACCGGATATCTGAAAACATATCTAAGAAATAAATAATGACTTATGTTATCGAAGAAATAAAATAAAATTAGACTTTTATTTCTTCGATAATTTTTAAACTGGATTGTAAAGTCGAATCGTTGTCCTTTGTTTTGTCTAAGAAAAACAGAGCCTTCTTTGAGACAAATAGGTCTGGTATTCTATTTCTTCAAAAAGTAGATAAGTTCCTAGAACTTTCTTTGTTACAGACATTTTTAAAATAGGCTTTTCAAAAGCAGATGTATTGTATGTCACCTTGTCTTAAAAACATATTAATCTGTAGAAGTTCCGTTACTTATTTTGTTCAAGCCACATTCGTGGAATGCACCAATTTCTCTCTCAGAAATTTTATATTACTTTCCTTAGAAGTGGACAAAGATGCTTTAGACATAGACGTGTTTGAGTCAAAAAAAATATTTTCAAAATTCATAAATCTCTTTTATTAAATAGAAAATTTTTGTATGTGGGCAATAATTTAATATTTAGAAGGGGAAACATTTTGGTTGATTTAAGCAACTATTCAATTAGGGACTTATACTCCATTTTTACAGTTATGTTGTCCCAAAACAGACTGATCGGAAAAGTCGCTGAACACTGTTAGTTCAACCTGAGTCCTGCAAGAGAATTTTTGTGCTATTTTCCTGATATGTAGCATGAATATGAATCAGTTAGGAACTTCTCCTTGAAGCATCTCTGTCGATACTAAGATAGCTTTCGTGTACTTTGCCCTAATTTATGGTGCTTATGCGGAAAAATTCATAATCAAACAAATTAATAGTTGGATGCATATGATCCCAAAGAAGATAATCCTTGGGCTAAAAATTTGATAAAAAACATATTTGAAGTAAGATAAGCTACTATGCATAAAAAGATAATTTTTTGAGAATTCCGATTTTGCATTTGAGGTAAAAAACCGTGTAAAATCCTGATGTATTTTGCATCATAGTTCTTTCTATAACATGTAATCTTCTATCTCTTCAATGTTCATCATGCTCAAGACCATTACTAAAGTGAATACTTTATTATCAATGTATTTCAAAGATTACAAGGTATTTCCTCCCTCCCTTCTGCATGCGTTCGTGCTGTAGCGGTTAGCGTGCTCGGGGAGTATTCGAGAGGTTCAGGTTCGAGTCCCGGCGAGGGCACTGCACATTTTTCCCGCCTCCCTGCTTTAAAATAACCTAATGACCCTACAGTGACGCCCGAACTAAAAGAGGTGGTGGATGATGATTCTTCACCAACAAGATTTGGCGACTGAGTTCCCTAAACCCAAGTTGCCCTTTAAAAGGGGGGGTACGAGGTACCAGAAGTGGGCGCAGCCCTACTTACCTAAGAAAAATAGTTGGTCCTATGGTCATAACAGACCACGCAAAAGGGTACATAATGAAATGTCTCCGTCCTTTCTGCATACCTTCGTAGTGTGACGGTTAGAACACTTAGCGCGAATTCAAGAGGCCCAGGTTTGAGTCCCGTCGAGGGCATTGCACATTTTTCCTGTCCCTAAACTTCAAAATAGCCTAACTACTCCATAAGGTATATTCTTATCATCTACGAACATATTGCATTAATTCTTCTTAAACAGAAAAGCTATTTTCATCACTAAATTACAATGCAAAATAACTAATTTTTCTGATATTTTATCAGAAAAATACACTACATATTAAAAAATAAGGTTTTAAATAAATCTAAAAATAAAGATAGCTAGGATAATAATAATTTAGAAGCAGTAAAATATCAATGGTTGTATAGTTTGTTTTATTTAGTTTTGTAACGTTTCATTCTCTAAATTTTCAGCCCAAATATTTCGGCTCTTTCTGCCGTAACAGGTAAATTTCTGCCTTATTTCTAGACTTGCAATCTGAGTCTTTCCTTAAATTATGTTCTTCTTACTGTAGGGATTATCTTAATTTTCTAATAGTTATTTTTAATTTTGAAACCTTTCGTTTACTTCTTGTTTCCCACCTACAACTCTCTGCCAGAATGAGTTTTTAGTATCGCGTTTCATGTAAATGAAGTAGAACCAGTATTTACTGGGAAGTTCAGTCACTTCCGTAGATGAACTCAGCAGATTTCAGTAGAGCGTGTTCTGTTGTTCGGGCCGCATCTTACGCCTATCTTATTACGTTCGGCCGTAGGCTTACGTGCCTGTTGGTATTCGCCGGTAGGATTTAATTACAATTAAAAATTAAGTCAAGGTAAATTAAGTCAAGGAAAAGTATAATTAAAAATTAAGTCAAGGTAAACAAGCTGTTTATAATAAAAATTGGTTTTTTCAAATATTATAAAATATTGCAAATAATTACTTTTTGTCGTTGTCAGATTAAGAAAATAACAAGAAAAATCATATTTCAAATAATTTCTGTAGACTTACATGAAAATTGAACAATTGTAGTAAGCTTAAATGTTTACTGAATGATGCTTGTATGCTTATAATGGTAATACAATTTTGTGTATAAAGTATTTTTATCTCAGAGTTGCCAAATTTGTTTTATTTGCATTTGTTTTCATATAGTGGCGAATAATTTATCCGCACATTACAGGTTGCTGTCCCTTTTATTCACTTATTTAATTCCGAAACAAATAAATTGCAATACTGTTAACAATCTAATTTTCTTTGAAAAATAATTTTCACAAACGAAAATATTTTCTTAAATAAGCATTCGTTTTCGGATTAAAATAGAATTTAGAATAAGTCGAAGGTCAAATTAAGAATATTTCAAATGTCTTTAGTTACGTATTGATCTAAATTCGTTAACGGAATGACGCAGAACTTGCGTCAGCTTCAAATGACTTAAAGATAAAACTCTTATCAATACATTAACAAGGCAGTCAAAGATTCCTTAAACAGCTTCGTAGTTTATTTAATTTAAACAACCTTTTTATTTATGTTTGAAACTTTATTTTTTCCACGTGAAGCATTTTGAAGTAATTAAAATAATTTTTATTCCTCCTGAAAGCCTTGAGTCTTACGGGTATTTATTAATATTTTTTTTAAGTCTTTATGAAAGCCTTGGTTTTTACGCGTACTCATTAATAATCTCTAAAAAAATTGATGCGTTGGCGTAACCAAAATAATTTTCAGCGAACCACAATAATACATAGGTTTCAAAGTTATCAAATGCTTACGTTCTATTTTGCTCATTTAATAGAAATGGAGATGAAATATTAACCTAAAATAAAATTAAATATTATTTTACAAATATTTCGTAATCTCTAGTAGCTTGCGAATATTATTTCAAAATTTGATTGCATATTTAACATACTCAGATTAAAGCTCGTAAGGTTTATCCCAAGTTTATTAACAACTATTTTAAGTTTTATATCTTTTCTATCTTATTCTAATTTCAGTTTACAATTTCCTGCCAGAATATAAATTCAGAAAAGCAGTAAATGCAAATGAGAAAGAGTACTATATAAGTCGACACTTTACCGACTTCTAGAGAAGAGTCTGATTCCCTGACTAGCGCGCGTTTGCCTTTAGCTAATTTCTCTCTTAGTTACTACGATCGGCCATACCTTAAGCCCTTGCTTGGCTTCGTTGATTTAATTAATACTAAGAATCCGACTAGTTAGATTTCTGATAGCTTCGGCTATACCTTTCAGATAGCTTACTTAAGCTAGTTTAATTTAAATTATTATTATTTTAAGTTCAAGCCCGAGGGAAGGCTTTGTGTAAATTTCCAAGGAGGAACTGATTGCTAATATTCTGAAAAATAAAGGGTTGTGAACCCTTCTTCAGTCTCACATGTTTTATTCACACACTTATTCGCTTGTTAGTGTTCGTGGGGTTCTAAATTAGAACTTTAGAATTAAATAAGTAAAACCCCACAAGTTTAATTTTAGAGCAGCTTTTGCAAGGGAAAATTGATTATTGCATATTCTGGAAATATTGCCATGACAGAAATTAAGTTTCAGGATAAGATAAAAAATAAATTCGAATGATCTAGTAAATACCATTAACGGCAAGACGCAGGATGATTTTTAAGGCAACATTAAGTTTTTTAAATAAAGGATTACATATGTCCGTGGTCCATGCCATCAGTATTGAACGAAAAGGGGTAATATTTAATGTTTATCTACATTATATAACATACTATAATATGTATTTTTAAGTGCTTTTAAGCTTTTTATTTTACAGAAAGCCTGGGAAAATTAATATCTATAAGCAAGAATATTTGGATTGCTATCTATGGAATCCAATAGTGAAATATATTAATTACGTTTTTTTCTTCAATCGATTTATAAGTTATTTTCTCTCTCCTTTATACATGCCTTCGTGGTGTAATGGTTGCATACTCAGCTCATTCGAGAGGTCCAGATTAGAGTCCTGGAGAGGGTTTTACTCATTTTACATACTCTCTTGCTTTAAGAAATCCTAAAGACTCTACAGTGGCGCACAAAGTAATAAGGTTACGGATGATGATTCGTCACCATCAACATTTGGCTACTGGGACCCCTAATCACCAGTCGCCCTTTAAAAGGGGGAGTATATAAGGAATTTCTTCCTCCTTTCGGCATGCCTTCGTGGTGTAATGGTAGCACACTCATCGCGTATTCGAGAAGTAGAGCTTCGAGCCCCGGCGAGGGCATGGCACTTTTTTCACATCTGCTGGCATGGCACATTTTTCACATCCATAATCTTTGCACAGCATGCAAAGATTATATTTTTATCAGGAGTATATTACAAGGGGAGAAAACCATGGAAAACCTTTCTGAAGCCTGATCTTCACAGTAATCTGAAGTTAAAAAATATGAAAACAAGATATTTAGTTGTGACGAAATTAACGAGGAAAAAATCGGCAATGATTTGAACGTTGCTTACGAAATAAATTAAATTAAAAATAGAAGTTTGTAATACAATTTTAAGTTATTTATTGCATAAAAAATTCTTGCACCGTTCAGTGCATTTAGAATACCATTTCCAGTTATAACGCAATAGGTATACAAAGTTATGAATAGTAGAAAAAATTAACAACAAAATTTCAAAGTTATCTTTTGAATTCAGTTAAATTATTCCGATTTAACTACAAAAGGAGTTTAAAATAAGAATTCTCTAATTATTTATGTTTGATATTTCCGCATGTTAAATGATTTCTAAAAATTCTGTAGCAGTATATTATATATCTCCAAAATCAAAGACTGTAAAATACTAAAATTTATTATCGATGAAGAACTAAACATGGAACACGCTAGAAATTTGCTAAAATTATTCTTAGAAAAGTTGCTACTTGTTATTTCAATTTATTTAATAGTACAAAATGTTTTATTTGAATAGTTCAAAATGTAAACATATGCGCCATTTTTAGAAGTTAAAAAATTATACTTTTAATTTAAAAACAACTGTGTCTTAATTCTTTAATATTAAAACTGATTTCTGTCTGTCATTAAAACATTTACTATATAGATGTATTATCTAAAATAAGTCTCAGGCGAAACATTGAAACTGATTTGAAATTCAAAATAGAGATCTTTAGCTTCAAGAGCTTAATTTGAAAAACTTAAAACCGCTCCATCCAATTCTTAACGAATGAAGTATAAAAGTAAAATACTTAAATACGGTTAAATGAAGCAAATTATTGACAGTAAAATGAAATACATGTCAGGCACGAGTTAATTTTTAAGTTTAATGTAAGTCAAGCAAATGATGGAATAAACCAAGGAAACAGTTTATCATGGATCTCAATTTAATCAAACAAAACTTCCACGCTCAAATTATTTTTTCCATCAGATAATTAGTTTTTTTTTATAAATTTGATTTGTTTTCCTTACAAGAGTAATAAAAGTCAAGTTATTCTAAGTTGGTATTAGTGTTGGAGTAATGAAGTTTGATCTATTTGATAAAAAATTATAAAAACGTATTAATATGGAATAAAAAAACACAACAATTCATAAGACTCAATTTTTGCAAAATCAAATTAAGAATGTTTTATAAGTAACAACTTATTGTAAAATATGAAATTATTATAATCAAATTATTTGGGATTTATGACGACGTTTTGGAATGTATTTGGTGCTTAAAAGATAATTTTTTATTTTATGCTTTTGTTTATTTTACTATCATTCTGCCTGATTTCTTCTGTTAAAGGGTACGCACTGTTCATGTAAGTTAACCTCAGAAGCATTATCTGTTTCAGTTTTAGATGTGTGAAACCGAAAATACATTTTCTACTGTTCGGGGACGTTTTGCATTTTTCGTTTTTGTTTCGTTCGTGATTAATTTCGGTTTGTTTTAGATATTTTCTTTAGAAATATCAATGACTTCATGTTTATAATTAATTGTATTTATTGCCACATGCCTTAGTTCATCTAACTAACTTTTATGATTTTTTTTGTTGTTGTTTGATGCCGGAATTAGCAGGTACGAAGGAAATTAACACTAATTTTTAGAGCAGCGTTTCTCAGCCGGGATCCATATGAATTCCAACAGAACCATAGAAGCTTTTAAGGGGTAAACGAGAACAAAAATTGTATTTCAAGGTTTCCTGATAAAATAATATTGAAAATAATTTAATAATAAGGTAAAATAATGTTCATAGGAAATGCTGCGAAAAGTTAAACATGTGTCATTGTTTTCCTATATTCTCTTGTGGAATGTTATCTTTAACACAGTTGTTAACGAAAAATCTTAATTAAATTGACTTCATATAGGATAAAAATGTTATCTTCTTCTAGCTGTAACAAAATTTGATCTAGATATTAACATGCTTATATCAAAACATAAGCCTCAAAAATCTCTTTGGCAGATTCTACTTATTTACTGTAATCCTGTAAATATGGTTTAGGTTAATCAATTCAAATTTTCAAAATTTATGATTTACACTTTATAATGCATTAAAATTGTTTAAGTATTTGATTTTAATGAGCTACAAACAAATATTTCATTTAGGAATTGTTTATCAGATTCTAGTATCTGCAAAATTATTTAATTTTGGAATAGTATATATTGCATTTATGTGGGTCCATGTACCTAAAGACAGGGCTAGGGGGATAAAAAAAAGTAAAAAACAAAAAGCTGGGAGGTTTGGTTTATAGCAGGGATTCCTATACTTTTCTTCTGTCTGCTCGTTTTAAAAAAATAGTTTTCTTCATCTGCCTTTTTACATTCTTCTCTATCATGTATAGTATACAGTATAATCATAATACAAATAATTGAAAATTAATAACTTTAAGATAACAATTAGATTTAGAATGCGAAAACATTTTTGAAAAAAAATGGCGTATTAGATGTTTAGATTATATGTTTAATTAGGTTTTTGTATTTTTTTAAAATTTTAGAAATATAAACGTTAGAAGCAAAATCACACATTGTAATTGCACGAAAGCTCTATTTTATTTAATGCTCTGTTAATATAATTAATTGGCTAGATGTATTAATACAATGTTTTGATACTTATCGTACAATTCCTTAATTATATTTTTAAATCACGTGGTTCAATAATATTCAACGCGTTTCTTGTTTTCCATTCAAATTTTGTTTTCATCATGCACTGCTGGCCACCGTAAATGACACCCTGAAGGAAGCATGCAAATAACATGAAACTTACAACATGCATTAGCGGAGGTGAGATATGCAAATGATTAGAATTTCAGCGCAGACGCACATCACGCGCGCCTCTGGCGCCACTTCAAAGTGCTATTTAAGGGTTGGAGTTTTCGACGATTTCAAGTTTGGCAATGGTATTTTTCTTGTGGTTTTAAAAAAAAACGATCAATTTTACTTCGTAGTAAATAGCGATCATCGTTTGATCAAATACCCGAGTTCGACAGAGGAACGATAGCGACCTACCGAGAGTGTCGATTATCTCTCAGGGAAATCTGCAGTCTTGTTGGACGAAACCAAACAACTGTAATGCGGATATGTGACCGTTGGATGCAGAAGGGTAAGACGGATAGACGTGTTCGATCGCATCCACCTCAGTGCACCACCTCACGTGATGACAGGAACATTGTGCGCATGAGCATGGCTTGACGGATCGCCCAGTCACATCACGAACGATAGCACAGCACATTCAGCCTATTACGCAGCATCCAGTTTCTGAGCATACCATTCGACGCCGTTTACAGCAGAGTGGTCTGTCCGCAAAACGTCCATTGCTTCGTCTACCCTTGACGCAGAACCACAGACGTCTTCACCGCCAATGGTGCGATGAAAGAAAGATATGGACGGAAGAATGAAATGAAATTGTCTTTACCGACGAGTCACGCTTCTGTCTGCATCACCACGATGGTCGGATTCGAGTCTGGAGACACCGTGGAGAGAGGATGCTGAACAGCTTCGTTTGCACCGCCACACTGGTCCTGCACTGGGTATTATGGTATGGGCGGTACTGGACATCACACTGCACTCCTCTACGCATTGCCGGTACTTTAAACAGCTAGCTCTATACATCTCCGAGGTCTTGCAGCCACTTGTCCTCCCTTACCTTTAGGGCTAGCCCACAGCTTTATTTCCACCGGATAAAGGGCGACCTCACGTAGCACGCATTGTCCAAGGGTTCTTCGTCAATCGACAGATTGAATTGCTTCCCTGGCCGGCTCGCTGTCTGGATCTTTCGCCGATAGAAAACATGTGGTCCATGGTTGCTGAACGATTGGCCCAGATTACATCCCAAGCTGCCACGCCAGATCAACTTTGGCAACGTGTGGAAGCTGCTTGGTCTGCTGTACCTCAAGAACAAGAAAGTCTCTTTGAATCAATGCCGAGACGTGTGGTAGGGGTGATCTCCAACAATGGCGGCTGCGCTGGCAACTGATTCTAGAAGTAACCACACTTCACAGAAGTCTATAAATTTAATCATTTGATACTTGGTCAACATGTTATCTACTAAATTATTTTGTTGTGATATCTCTTGTCTTTCTTGGTGTTGCAATTTGGGTGGCCAGCAGGGTACTTTTTTTTGCATTTTTATTGTATAAAAATTTATACATTTAAAACAATATTATGAATTTTCAAAATATAATATACAGTTTTAATGTAGTTTCTTCTTTACATTATTTTACATTATTTCTTTAAAATTAATTATCAATTTTATTAATAATTTTTTTGTAATTAATAGGATCTTAATTTGAACATTCTGCTCTCGACCCCTCCCCATCAACTCCTTGAACATCATTGATCAACTTTAAAGTTTTATAAACCTCCAGGAGTTCTATGTCGACCCTGTCGGGAATCGCTGGTATAGAGCCTTTAAAAAACACTGGCTTGCATTTGTAAAAACGGTGAAAAGCATGAAAATCGAATGTATTCAGTTTTTTAAATTCCCAGAAGCCAAGCCTGAAATCCAGTGCTTGGGCTCTACATCATTAACCTTTTGACAAATTAGTTTGCATTTCTTAACACAGGTCAGTGGTATTTCATTTCAGAGTCTTTCATGGTGAATAATAAGTTAAATTTTATTGAGAAAATAATTACAATGCTTTCTAAATGTTAAACATAAAACTGAAATTTTCATTCTAATTATAATAAAAACAAACACAATTGAATGAACTTTATTTTTCTCTTCGATATCAATATCTCTCCTGATGCTGAACTTATGGCGTCAATTTAGTCAAGTCTGGTTCATAGTTAGTCATGTAAAGACGAGTTCAAACCTTTCAGTTTTCGGTAAAAGTGTGTTGGAAGGCACAAATCTTCAAAAAATGGTGATTTGTGATTTTTTGCATTTTCAAATACTCTACACTTTTACCTTTCTAAAAATATCATTATTTAATTTCTATGAAAATTAGAACCTGTAAAAAAGCTAGTTTTAATTTATCATCAAATCGAGATTTAAAGGTACGAAAATGTAAACATTAGCTTTTTTTATTTGAATGCGCAAAGGATGATGTCATTTAAAACGTTTAATCTATACTTGGTGATAAGCCTCGAGGTTATTTTCCTTGCTTATAAAAAATCTTACTGTATCCGAAACTGTTCGCTAAATTTCAGCGCGTTTAGGGTTATTCTAATGCTGTAAGGAAGCTTTTAATATTGAAATATTTGTTTTTTTCTGATGCTTTTTATTATATTAACGTTAAGCTAAGTTAGCGCAATTATTTGCTTAATTCAACTCGTTTCAGCCACGCCTAGTTCAAGTGAAAGATTCTTTAAAAAGCGTAAAGGAATGTATCATAAAAGCCAAGGTAAACAAAGCAGTGAATGTGAAAAAGCTCCGGCAGAAAATCCTGCTAGTCATTCAAATGACGTTAATTTATCAGCTAGTGATAAGAAATTGGATAATTTGGATGGTACATATTCAAATGAAACATATTCTGGATTTAAAAATGTGATTATGGATATTAATAATATAACTTCTGTATTCTTTGAAGCTGTGAAATGTTCAAAATGTCAAAACCTAGGCCTTAGATTGTGGCAAACTATGGTGAAGTTATTAAATTTCATTTAGAATGTGCGTTTTGTAAATATAAGTGTACATTTTGTTCTTCAAAAGTGTGTTAAAATATTTCTAACACTTATGAAGTGACTTGTAGGTTGATGTATGCTATGCGATGCATAAGCAAAGGTGCAGAAGCTGCAAGAATGTTTTGTGGTGCTTCCACCGCGACCTTCAAAATTTTCTAAACACAGTAAGCTCCTACTGTAGGCAGAAAGAGAAACCTGTGAAGAGAGTATGAAAGAAGCTGTTGTAGAAGCAGTTGAGAAAAATGAAGGCAATAATGATATTGCTGCTTGCTGTCGACGGCACGCGGCAGAAGAGAGGATTTTCTTCTAAGAATGGTGTTGTTACGATGACTAGTGTAGATACTAGTAAAGCACTTGATGTTGAGATATTTTCAAAACATTGCATGTGTCGAAACAAAAATAGTCACCTTCCAAACTGCAGAAGCTGTGAAGGTCATAGCGAGAGAGTGGAAGTAGACGGAGCACTCTCTATTTTTTCCCGCTCCGTATCAAAACACAATGTGCGATACATACAGTATTTAGGTGATGGCAACTCGAAAGGTTTTGATTCCATAATCGAAAATAATATGCATTGTGGCTCTTTGACCAAATTAGAATGTATTGGTCATGTAATGAAACGCATGGGTATACGTCTTCGAAACCTGAAGACGAAGATGAGAGGGCAAAAACTTTCAGATGGAAAGCCGTTGTGTGGCAAAAAGAGGATGATAGAAGTTGAAATTGACCGTTTGCAAGCAAACTAGGAGCTAGCTATACGAAGAAATTTATCTAGTGTTCAGGATATGCGACAAGCAATTTGGGCAGTTTTTTTTTACAAACAGATGATAATCCTCAGATGATAATTTTGCCGTTCAGGTGAAGATACATGGTGTCAGCTTAAAAAGGCAGAATTGCTTGGACAGACATATCATCATAAAAACAATCTTCCGGTTGCTGTTGCGGAACCAATTTTTAGGGATTTATCTAATCCAGAACTACTGAAAAAATGCTTGAGTGGCAATACACAAAATCCAAATGAAAGTGTCAATAATGTTATTTGGTCTCGTATTCCAAAGAAAACATTTGTCCACGTAGAAATTCTTTCTTTGGGTACTTATGACGCCATATCTTCATTTAATCAAGGAAATGTCACAAAATTGCAAATTTTGAAAGAAAAAACAAATATAGAACTTGGAGACAATACAATAAATGCCATGAAACGTCTCGATCAAGAGCGACTGTTAAGAGCCAGATACTCTAATTAAAAAAAAAAGGCTAGAAAGAAAAAGACTTAAAAGGAAGAGAGATGATAACATAAAACAAAATGTTGATAACCTTGAGTATGGGACAAGGATGTTTTGATAAATGAGTATTTTTACATAAAAATGCGTTTTTCTCGAAACGTTATTTTTTTACATTCTATGTACCTTTTCTCAGGAACTACTGCTCGCAGGCATGTAAAGTTTTTATGGTTTATTTATTATGTTTCGTAATGCTTACGGAAATGAGCTTTTTTTGTGATAAACTAAGAAAAAAAAGTTTAAAACAATTTTTTTCGTGAAAAAAGTAATAAATTTTAATATGTGTAATAGAATATTCCATAAATTACTCTAAAACTCAAAATTTTCCAAATCTCCTTTCAGTATAATCTGTAGGTGTACTTTACACAAAAAATTTCAAGCATGTATCTATAGTAGATTTTACGAAAACGCATATCGAAAATTGCCAATTTAAAATTGACGGTATAGGGGGTTCCTGAAGCTGCTATTGTTCTTACTTAAAATAAATTTCACGCGGGAAAATATTTGCTAGTATTTATAAGTTAAACCGAATGCGAACAAAATGGCAAAGCCATTTTTCAGAATTTTGAGTTATAGATCGGCGGAACCAAACTTATCGATTTCGCCTTTAAATGACGTCAGAATTCTTAGTT
This sequence comes from Stegodyphus mimosarum, assembly GCA_000611955.2. NCBI lineage: Eukaryota > Metazoa > Arthropoda > Arachnida > Araneae > Eresidae > Stegodyphus > Stegodyphus mimosarum. The sequence goes on from KK118419.1 coordinate 1,768,858, forward strand.
TTTTAAAAATTTGAAATGTATATTCATTGCTGCTACAATTTTACTTTTTTTGGCAATTTAAGTGTCCGGTTTGGTGCGGGTTTTTGAATAGTTGCGCCCTCGCAGTTAGCACGTTTTTGTCATTTAAGTGCAAAAAGTGGAAATTGGTCTCTAATGAGGGGGCGAAAATCTAGTTTTCTGGTAGTCTGTGTCTTTTTATGATGGGAAAGAGAATTTTGAGTACGAGACAGTTGTTGCTGAGTCACCTAGGGGATGTAGTTTTCCCTTGCAGTCATAAGACCGGGGGTATTTATGCTCCCTGTCGGTCGGAAATGAATTAGCTGACTTCCGAAGTAAGACATGATTTTGAATGAAAGTTAATTGTTTTGCTGTTGCTACTTTGCTGCTAAAACTGTTTCTCCTGCATGTAGGAGCAAAACGACTTTATGATGGGGCGATGGTGAGAGGAGGTAGCTTCTTTTCTGGAGTTGGCAAGACAGAGGGACAACTATGCCCTTAAGTAACATGCCTTTCCACTACTATTTTGTTGAAAGCTGTTAGTAGTTTGAGATAAATACTTTTATGTTACCGGAAACCCAGGGAGCTGTAAAAGATGCAATTCTACTCTCGGGTCATCATAATGTCTGAATGTGTATGTGAGGCTCGCAGTCGTCATCTTGAAGCATCTTCCTGATATTGCCAATACCTTAGTATCGACGTTTTTGGTGTATTCTCCATCAACATCAATGAGTAGACATAGCAATATTTTTACCGGACTAATTGATCATCTTTTTCTTCAGGCCTGCGTTACGCAAGTGCCTCTCCAGAAGGGTGTCGACATGATTGTTTCGACTGTTCCTGAAGTCGGAGTTCTGACGGCTTCCTTTTCCAGTGTTTCTCTTGGTTCTTTCGGAGACTCCAGGTTCTCGCGGAGGGGTTAGCTGAATTACCGGCTCCTTACTTTTCGACCGACTGAGTTGATTAGAGGTACAAATAACAAATAACGTCCACCGAACATTTAGTTACTTTTTTTTATATTTATATATTTGTTTCAGTAAGAAATCCTGCTTTCTTGTGTAAAACTATCTTTTTCTAATGTATGTTCTTTTATGCGTTACTAAAGTGATTAACCTAGAACTTAAAGTTAAAACTAGATTAGAGTGAAATGTTGGATGGTATTTTATGGCATCCTGTTGTTTAACTAATGCTGAACCCAATGGCAGGTAAAGCTTGTGTACTATACCTGTTTCCAGTATCCTAATAGTTTTCATGTTAAATAGTAACTCAGGATGTCTGCTGTTATATTTAGTTGCCTAAGGTTTAAAGTCAATAGATATTAAATGTAGTAGAAACACTGGATTATTCATTAAAACTGGAATGTGAACTTAAACCATAACTTAGACGATATATAAAATGTCTGATTTAGCTTGAATTTATATTATGTTATCTTTTGGGTACTGTATCCTTCACATAACTGATTATTCAATGAAGCACGATCCCAGAAATAAGAAGTAAAACACAGCGCAATCCTTTCCTTAATTTACGATCACAAAGAAATGCTTACTTGCTAGTTAAATAACTTTGAACTTAGTAGTTTTTAATTGTTACGGTCTCATCAAATGACATTGTGAGATAAAAACCTCCCAACGGAACACTACTTTGTAATCAAATAGAAACGTATTGTTACTGTTCATTTTCGTTTTTTTATATATTCTTTAAGTGCTCGTTTCATATTTGTTTTATATTTTATTTTTATGCATTACACTTTATTTTCGGAACTCAGTGGCTTACCTGAAATCATGGAATGGGTCACTAGGTGAGCCATGGGTCATAGGTTGCAGAGGCCGGGCTTAGAAATTAACTGTTGAATACGTTAAAGAGCGAGGTTTGGAACCAGGAAAGAGGAAGTAAAATTCAATAACTGAAATTCGATAATATAACCAATATCAAATATAACCTCACAATATTTCTGTCTGGCCACCCAGATGGTATAGTGGTTAAGGGAGCCTACTGATGTGCCAAAGGTCAGGGTTTGAATCCCAAAGATCGCATGATTTCTACTGTCCTTCTCTTTATAGGAGGCAACGGTGGTCACTTATCTTATTACTTAAGGCGTATCTGAAATGCTTCAACAAACTTACAGGGATGATAGTATTCTTCAATACGAAGAAAAAATGCAAAGGAACATGGGTCGCAAATGACGTTTAAAGGGTAAAAATCGAGAAAATGCGTCTTTAGATGGACAAACCGTGACAAGAAAGAAACATTCCAGAAATTTATTTATTGCACAGAATACGTATAATAGAGCACGTGGGGTCCAGAGAAAAAAATATGAAAGGTCAGATTCTGGGGACAGAGGAAATCCCTCATTTATGAGACGCTAGTAGAAACGCCAGAAGTAGTAGCGTGTATTGTAACCGCTGCAGCAGAAATCCAGGAAACTCCCGCAATCTTCGAGAGTGTGCGCCAGTCGTTCCTCCACCGATGTACTCTGTGTGATACGATGTACTCTGTCTGTGTGAACACTTTGTACTGTCTGTACACTTTGAACAACTGTTGTAAAAGTTTTGTTTTCTCTGGACATCACAAGCTGTGTTCTACCTATTCTGTGCAGTAAATAATTTTCTTTAGTGTTTCTTTCTTGTCTCAGTTTGTCCATCTCCCGACGCATTTTCTCCCTTTAAACGTCGTTTGTGACTTCATGTTCCGTTCTATTTTTTGTTCGTCTTGATGAGTACTATCATCCCTCTAAGCTTGTTGAAGCATTTCAGATACACCCTGTATACATATGCACATTCCTTATATTTATATTCCTTATATCCACTTAGCGTTTATTCAGGAAAGCATTTTATGCAGAAAAGTTAAAACTTTCTAAAGACATAAAATTTTGATTAGAGCTTTATTTAAAGTTGTTCCTAACCTGTTTAAGATTTGCTAGAAGCATACTGAGCCAAAACTTTTATTTCCTAGTAAATTTCATGGGAATTACGGAAGGCTTTTGTATACATGGAATATACTGGAAGAAATGTTCCCAATAAAATATTCTACTAGCAATATCTTTCATTAGTGCTAAGAAAATGTGTTTTTACTTTGCTTAATACAATACTTAACGTATAATAATACAGTTTACGGTTATTTATGAGCATTCCTATGAAATTACTGCTTATTATTTCTGTTATGTTGTGGAGTGGTGAGCCATATC